>CAUYPK010014128.1:0-21402 GCA_963574355.1 Loris lydekkerianus
AACTTAGTAAATGTAGAATATAAACGTCTTAACACAATAACTAAGAAAATGCCAGGAAGACTATGCTAACCAGTGTGATGAAAATATGTCAAATGGTCTATAAAACCAGTGTATGGTGCCCCATGATCACATTAATGTACACAGCTATGATTTAATAAAAAAGAAAAAAAAAAAAGAATCTCTATCTTCTCCCCCTAAAGGTGCCACAGGGCATTCTTACCCAGATATTCTTAGTCAGAGATTTGAAGAAAATTTTCTTTGCTGTGTTCTTGTGTGTTTCCTATGTGTTCCTGTCCCATGGACTGAGATACTTTCTGCTGTCAGGATATTTATGACTTTTTTTTTTTTTTTTTTCTAAGAGACAGAGTCTCACTTTGTCACCCTCAGTAGAGTGCCATGACATCACAGCTCAAGCAACCTCCAGTTCTTGGGCTTAGGTGATTATCTTGCCTCAGACTCCCGAGTAGCTGGAACTACAGGCGCCCACAACACCTGGCTCATAGTTTGGACAGGGCCAGGTTCGAACCCGCCACCCTCGGTATATAGGGCCGGCAGCCTACTCACTGAGCCATAGGCACTGCCCATGACTCTTTGTGTATAAGTCTTAGTCTGTGCCTATGAGCTGGCTCAAAGTTTAATTTTTTTCTGTAGAAACTCTGCTTCTCTTTATTGTGTTCTGCAAATTCTTATTGTTTGCTTTCTTCATTATCCCAAAAATAACTTATCTATTTGCATGATGCAGTATCTGTGTTCTCTAATCTGAGAAATCTTTTATGGACTTGGCTACTTCTGTGTCTATCTCTTGAGTGATCAAAATATAATTTAATCTGACTCAAACCCAAATATAATTCAATCTGACTCAAACCCAAAACAGGCTCAAGTAACCAAGAAGTCCAAGTTGGATATAGGTGTCTAGCTGATGCCATTGGCTCTTTCTCCTTCTGATGGCTCTGCTTTCTTCTATGTTGGCTTTATTCTAAGACAATCTTTCCCTTATATAAGGCAAAGATGGCTCTTGGGAGTTCTGGTCATAAACATCCCTGTGATAGTAACCCTAATGAAAAGAATGCCCCTTTCTTAGTAGCTGTAGTGAAAGTGTCAGGAAATCCTCTGATTAACCCAGCTTGGGTCACAAACTTATCCATGAACTGATCACTGTGTTTGGGAAGATGGAATATTCTGGTCAGTCAGATCTGTCACACACCTTGCCCCGGAGCCAGAGCTGGGACCTGCCAAACTGTACAATGTGGACTAAAACTGAAGTACAGCCAGTTATGTTCATAGGGCTGTATTCCACTTCTTTTAGTGGACTGAGTAAATTCACATTTGGTGTCAGAGCTGAAATCAGCAGAAGCATGAATGCCAAAACAAGTAATGTTAACATTCTGCTTGACTGAAAGTCAGGGCTTTTTAGGTTGACTCCTCATTCCCAGTCTTTCTGTAATTTACTCAAGATGTCCGAATTGTCTAGTGCTTGTCGGTTGCTCTTTTAATGAAGATTTTTGTTTGAAACAGATTTAAAAGCTAGGCCAAGTGGAAGATTTCCACTGACCACAAAACCTTCTTGCTTGCAAAGACAAAATACAGACAGTTGTAACTTATCCATCGGTTTCTTATTTCTGAGATCCTGAAAGAAATCATGAATGACCTCATACCTCTGAAAGTACCATTGCCAAAATCTTCCTTAGATGGTATAGTACCTGCTTTGGATGACTAGATTGCTTTCAGATTGAAATTGGGAATTTCTATTTTGTTCACCCCCTCAGTGCAGACCTGCTATTAATTTCAATAGTGAAAGAGGAGGCTCTTAGAGATGATTGGTCAATTCTTGGATCCATGAAATTGAAGTCAAGAGCAGAAAGTCAGGCACAATAATTTAAATTAGCGTAGCAAGTTCTCTAAGATGAAAACAACAGGGTCAGTGATTCTCACATGCATCATGTTCAAGGCAGGGCTCAATCATTTCTACTTTTAATAAAAGTAGTGAATCTGATATGCCACAATTTTTAAGAACCACTGAATTGAGCCATCGTTATATCAGTAAACTCATTCTATGTTTTTAAAGACCCCAGGCTCAGTATGCATCTTTGCTTATGACTCTACATGTATTTGTTGAAGCTTTCTAAAGTAATTTGCCACATAAGTGATACTTATCATTTCCAAAATGTTGGAATATAGAATAATGTGTATTTAAAAACCACTGACTTAGAAGACAAGGCAGCCTATTATGTGACTGGAATGAATTACCTGTTCTCTCTAAGCCTTACTTTCTTCAGCTAGATTATGGATATAAAAAATATCATAAGGTTGTACAGTGCCTGGCACATAATAAATTGGAATAATGGTTGATATCATTGCCTTTGTTGTTACTTAATGAGGAAAGTGCTCCAGGGTAGACAATGGGGATTAATTTGAATCAGCAATGAGGGGGTTGGGGTATGTTGGGAAGCTAAGAGCTAAGTCATATTTCCTTTTCCCATTTCTACTCTCAACCAATTATCTTACATGACAGAATTTGTGGACCCAAATAAATCAAATCAGTGCAATATAATGTCTCATCTTACACAAGAGTTAAGTGTAAAGTCATTACCTAAGGTGAAAATCACAGAGAGCCAAATGGCCCTTGAAAACCCTCAAACTATCTTTAAAGTACTGCGCAGCAATGCCTCAGATAGGTCCAGGCTCGCAGCTTTTCTTCCAGTGTTGGGACACATTGCAGCTTCTCCATCACAGTTTCAGATGAAGTAGTTGTCTTGTGCATAGGGGCTGGGTCTAAAGTCAAAAAGATATGTGGTGTTGTTCAACAATGCAATCACTTTTGACTATTCAGGAGAGGTGGAAGGGCACTTGTAACTTGAGAGCAACCCAGGAAGCCACAAGTTCACACCTCCTTGCAGCTCACTGCTAAGTACACACTCAGCAGATAGAGTGGTGGACTCAAACACCTACAGTGTAAATAGTATTTTTCCTTTCCGCAGGAAGTACACAGAGTTGTGTAGGTGTGCGTTAAACACACACATAATGCAATGCCACTACCGAGGCAAATTTCTGTTTGGAACTTTGCTTATGTGAAAATGCAAGAGTCAGATTTTTTTAAGTCACTCCCAAGGGTAGAGTACTGGGGATGCCCTCCGAATTTGAGCTCATCCCAGGGAGAAGAATAACCAAATTTGCTTGTGGAAAGGAGGCCAAGAAGAGACACTGAAGGAGAGACAGATTGAATGATTAAAAAAATGAAGCAGGCCTTTCACTGGGGAGATGTTGGTCACAGGATACAAAGTTTCAGTTATGAGGAATAATTTCAAGAGATCAACTATACGGCATGGTGACTATAATTAACAATATATTGTACTCTTGAAAAATGCAAAGTATTCTCACCATAAAAATATTAACCATGTGAGGAAATACATATGTTAGTTAGCCCTTTTTCTACCATTAGTTTGTAAATTGTCCAATCTTGTGTGTATGCATATATGTGTAGACTTCAAAACATTGTGTTATACATCATAAAAATACATACAATTTTATCTGCCAATTTTTTTAAAAATTAAACATATATAATGTATGGTGGTTAAAAAAAAAAAAAAAGTGCTTTGTGGGCAGAACTCTGGGCCTAACACCTTTCCTGGGACCTTTTTAGTCCTTACCAACTTAAAGGCTTCGAAATCTTCCCCAATTCCTACAGGGTGGCTTTGTTCCTTTTTCTCTCAGATCGCTAAAAGTGAGTCTATACATCACATGAGCTATTCCCAGCGGTGGCCGGAGCTGCCTCCTCTGCCTGCTTCTGTTGATGAGGAACCATCTGAACTCTATAAGGTATGCACACCTGGCTGCCCAATGTCTGTTGAGGGCAACAAGGTGAAGAACACACCCTGCTTCTCTAGGTATTTAGAAGGTACTATTGGTTGACAAATCAGACTTCACAAGCAGTCTTTGGTCATTTTTGCCACCAGAAGAGGCTACAGCAGTGTGGGAGATAGACTAATGCCATTGTACAAATGTGAGCTAGAATCTGGCCTTCCTGGCTGGGTGCAATGGCTCCCACCTATAAACCTAGCATTCTAGGAGGTCAAGGCAGGAGGATTGTTTGAGGTTAGGAGTTCAAGAACAGCCTGAGCAAGCAAGACCCTGTCTCTACTAAAAATAGAAAATTAACCCAGGCATGGTAGCTTACACCTGTAGTCCCAGCTAGTAGGTAGGCTGAAGCAGGAGGATTGGTTGAACCCAGGAGTTCGGGGTTGCTGTGAGCTAGGATAAGGCCATGGAACTCCATCCTACGTGACAGAGAAAGACTGTCTCAAAAAAAAAAAAAAAGAAAAAAAAAAATCTGACCTCCCATTTACCTGCTATCTTATTTAAACTCTCTGAACCTCTGTACCATTATAAAATGAGAGCACCTATGTTACCTACGTACCTATGTACCTTTGTAGCCATATCCATGAGGAATAAAGGTGAAAGATATCAATTACCAGACTTACAAAGTCGTTGTTGATTATAAACTATTATCCCTGACATCAGAATAATACAGTAGTCAGAGAAGTACAACTGGTATCTTTTTAGGAAGTATTTGCACTGAAGGTGTAGAAGGTAGAAGGTACGGCATAAAACACGAGGGACCCTTGTGAGTCTCAGAGTGAGCAGAGCCCAGGTTCATTAAGAGATGCCCCTCGTGATGGGCACACTTACAGCGTTGACTCCATAGTACAAAAGCAATTTATGAAACCAAAATATTTGTACCCCCATAATATTCTGAAATAAAATGTTTAAAATGCCATTACAGTTACTAAAAACAAAAAAAGAGAGAGACCTCCTTCATTGTGCCTTACTCTGCATTTTTTCCCTTTTAGACGGTCATGTCACACAGCTTTTATCCCCCCTTGATGCAACGCACATCATGGACCCTGGCTGTGCCCTTCAAAGAGCAAGAATACCACCGTGGGCCCAGTGACTCCATTGCCAATAACTATTCCTTGATGGCCCAGGACCTGAAGCTGAAAGACCTGTTGAAGGTTTACCAGCCGACCACTATCAATGTCCCTAGGGACAAGACTAGTCCAGGGCAGCCATCAGGTATTTGTGGCAGTATGTCATACCCTGGCAGAATGGGGCTTTAGAGTGAGACTTCTACTTTTGGGTTCTAGTTTGGCTCCCCCTCTTGCTGTAGCTAACTTTGTAGAGCCTCACTGTCCTCATCTATGAAATGGACATGATTATAATGGTTCACATTTATGGACTATTTATATATATCAGGCACATGTATTATTGCATAACAAATTACCCCAAAACCTCGTGGTATAAAACCATTGCTGTAGTTCTGGCTCAGGGTCTCTTGCAAGCATGCAATTAAAGCATCAACCAGTGCCATATTCATCTAAAGGCAATTAGGAAAGGCTCTTCTTCCAAGTTCATTCACATCCTCAGGTCTGGCTATATGTATTATCCACCCCACACTGTTTATTAAAGTCTAAAATTCACACACGATCTTAAATCACACACGAATATTAATGGTTAGTTTAATGAGTTTTGACAATTGTTTATACTGTATAATGACCACTAAAATAAGATACAGGGCATTTTCATTATGAAAGAAAGTTTTCTTGTATATCTTTTCAGTCAATCGTCTCTCCCACCCCAAACCATCGCACCCCAGAGGGACCACTTTCTGTTTCTGTCACCATGGGTTCGTTTTGCTTGTGCTCATGTGTTAAATGCAATCAGACAGTATACGCTCTTTTGATATACTCTTCTTAATCTAGCTTTTTATTGCCTTTGTCTGGCCTCTTAGGACTCCAAATTATCCCCCAGGCTTTATACAGCTGGCTTGGGACTCCCATTTGGGGATCTCAGAGATCTGGCCACTGAGATAGTGTGAGGTTTGGCCAATCTGTCATTAGTCCTTTAGTGCTAATGACAAATGGGGATTAGTGCTATCTCTACCCCCCATTTGAGTTTAGGACACATATATTTTATCTGCATGACAGTGCTGCTGTCTATCCAGCCTGTCCTTGTGAGTGGTGAAGCCTTGCTTTGGTCCTGCATGGCTATTGTGAGCCTGGTTTTAGTTCCTCACATCATGAAGTGTTTGGGATTCTGCTACACCCCAGGTATCACCCTGCAGAGCAAGGTATCAAACTCCTCAGGAGTCCTACCTGCTTCTGCACCCAGAAGGCTAGTTTATGACTTTGACTGCAACAGTGTTTATTTCTGATTCACAAAGAAGAGCATCTTCTTGAACGATGCAATGTCTTTCTTTTCAAATTTTGAGGAGTACTTTGTCTATTATTGTTGTATTTAGAGTATATTGAGAAACTCTAAACATGAACACAAGGTATATCTTAACTGGTAGTCTTCAATTCTTTTGATTCTCTAAAAGTGTCAATTTAATATCTGTATGTCTTGAACACTTCTCTGTTACTCATTTCTTTATCAAGTAACAGTATCTTGTTAAAGTTTTATTTTTATATCATTTGTTGGATTTATTTGTAGTTACCTTCTATTTATTGCCAATGATATTAGTTTATTTTATTTGCAATCACTATATGCTGATTATTTTTCTATTTGTAAGAGTCACATAAAATTTCCTCTAAAATAAGTGCATTGAGTTTAAAATCCTGGGTCTATTTAATAAGAGAAATACTAAATAATACAACCAATATGCACATATTTAGAAAATGGAGCGTGCAATGTTGGAGAGCACCTGGAGCAGGCAGTTATTAACACTTGTCAAACGTTTGTGTGGAAAGTATGCTCATCACTGTATAGTTGGGGAAGCTGAAGTGAAGTGATGAAGTCACTTCTCCAGGATCACACCTTAATTAGTGACGCACGTGGGACCAGAAGCCACATCTTCTGCCTCATCCCACCATCCTGGGTACACTCCCCTTAGTGTGCTCCCAACTGTTAAAAGAGTCTTGTCTCTGTGGGCAAAGAATGGCCACAGACAACTGCCCATCATTGACATCTTTCTTCTCCATTCCTCCAGCAACTAAAAGTTCATCAGAGCCCGTCACAAAGAAAATGAAATTCTCCAGAAGCAAAGAGAATCACACTGGGTAAGGTGTCACTGTGGGTACCAGAGAATGCAGAACACTGGGCTGAACCCCAGGAGTCAGTGGTCTCATTAAAGCCACGTCCTGCTTCTTGGCCTCAAAGTGTTCCTAGCTGTTCATGGGCTCATGGTTTTTCTGCCAATTATCTTAATCCAGAAACATGTTTAGATTCTAAACAAGAATAAAACAAGTAAACAAAACTATCCTAACTTACCCATGAGGTGATCAGTGGTTAGGGTCCTCTTTGAAGGGTATATACATGCCATGTCAGATGACACAGGAGGGGCACCTCCACTGCAGAGCCACTCTCATCAGGATGGAGAAAGTAGGCTGGCACCCCGTACAGAACTGAGCACCAAGGGCTGAGCCATGTCTACATTTCAGGATCAAGTTCCAGGTCTGGAACACAGGCTCTTCACCTGCAAAGAACGAGGTAGATTCATCTGTGACATTCCCAGGAAGCAGACCAATGAGTCCAGAACAGCAGATTGTTGTGATGTTACAGCAGGAGATGGAAATAGAAAAGAAGGAAAGGAAACCATCGGAATCAGACCTGGAGGTACGTTGTTGTAGCCTCTTTTTCTTTCAGTTTGCTGAGTATTGCTCTGGGCATCTCAGTGATTCTAAACTGGAGAACAAGAGAATCACTTGAGGAAAGTTTTTGAAATACCAAAGTTCAGACTCCATGACACACTCCTGAATGAGGGGAGTGTGTGTGTGTGTGTGTGTGTGTGTCCGCGAGCACGTGCTTGTGCAGGTGAGAGAGAGTTCTGTGCTCTAGTAAGTGATGAAAATCAATGCCTTTGAGTCGTCTTAGGACGTAGATCAGAAAAATGGTGGCCCACAGGCTAGGACTGCAAGATTTTGCAAAACCAAAAAATAGGACACACAGTTAAATTTGAATTTCAGATAAACAATAATCAAATTTTTAGTAGGAGTCCATCCCAAAGTATCCTTACCTATCATTGGCTGAATTTGGCCTATAGATACGTTTTGAAGATGAGGGAATTCTCATATAAGCTACATTTCCAACTTCTCTTGAAAAAATTAAAACATTCGGCACTGAGCAGTAGCTACCACCTTGAGATGAGAAATACAATCTCCGGTTTCTCCCTGTCCCCACTATTCCCTGTTATTTTCTTATGTCCAACACACTTTTACTTATTAACATGACCTGCCTGGTTCCAGATAGACATTTAAGCTTCCAACCCCTGTCTTAAAAGAAGAACAAAACTTTAGAGGAAAACAGCTTGTGGGTTTATAGCGTGTAATTAATACAGTGACTGAGTATGCGCTATTATCAAAAACCCCATATTTAACCTTACTCAAGAACTGGGTGCTCTGCTTATCTCCTTTGTCCAGTTGTGAAAATTGGGATATAGACTGATTAAGCAATGTGCTCAAGTTTATATAATAAAGGACAAGACCAAAACTTAAACCAGGTCTGGCTACTTATATAGCAAGAGATAAGACCAAGACTTAAACCAGGTCTGGCTACTGCTAAAGTCTGTGCTCTCCAGAGCTATGCAGCATTTCTCAAACTTGCCTAAAGATAAGAATCACCTGGGATGCTTGTCACATCTATGGCTTTGATTTACAAAAGCAAACTTTCTAATCAAAACATATGAACCCCTCCCCCATAATAAACTGCCTGAAGAGATACTGGGAGTCCGCATTTTAACAAGAGCTCCACCCTTCCACTCCTACACACAGGCAGTTTTTAAAATCAGGGAAATTTGGTAATACTGCCCTGTATAAGCTGCTAACACTAATGTTGGAGACACAGGAGCTGCAGTTACAGGCAGCAGCCTCTTCTGCCCAGACAGTTGGCACTGAAACTGAAAGATGATTTCATATCTTCTCCCCACACACTGAGCGTCTCATCCATCTGAAGCAACTCATTCGTTCCCAGAGCCACTCAGCCATCCAGCAGCTTAGAGGCAAATCCTAAATAAATAAAACTTCCTGAAGTCACCAGGTGACACTGGCCAGAAAACTTGCATTGTTTTCTAAACTCAAAAGCCCACGGTTGGATTAGAAGAAATATATCTTAGTTCTCCCTTGGACTTTGGGGATATTTTCTGCCCCCTGACAGCTATACGACATAGGATCAGACATCCTCTGTAGATCATTGCTGTTCAGGAGAGTGACTTATCTGAACCCATTTTAGGAGCTTGTCATTCCTCTCCTTAAAGGTCACCACCTATGCCAGCTCCATCCCTGGCCTTTGTCCTCATTCCATAGTTCCTATTTGTGTGGCATTTAACAAGTCCTTCCTTATACCCCACTGAAATCTCTCTGGCTTTGGTTGAGTCGTCTGGAGTCATGGGAGAAATATGTCAATTGTGATGAGTGTAAAGCAGCAAGTCCAGAAAGCAAGATTTTAGCCAGTAAAGGGTGAGGATGGGTGAAAGGAGTCCCTTGGCAGGTGATGGGTGGGAGGGGTAGGCACAGTTATCCAGTCATAATCATTTACTTGCTGGTGTTTTGTTTATGGAAGAGATACTATTACTATCTGACCAATGGAATCCGAAAAGACATGATTGCCCCCGAGGAGGGTGAAGTGATGGTTCGGATTTCAAAGCTGATTTCTAAGGCGCTGACAAATCCCCCCCTGGAACCCCTGATGGAGGCCCTCGTGTTGGAGAAGGAGAATGACTATTATAGTAGCCTCATGAAAAGCATAGGTAAGGCTGGGCATAAAGGGGGCTGGGGATCCTAAGTGGAGGGCACCTTTTTTCTTTTCCCTTTATCAGTCACCACCGTGATTCACTGAAAGTGACAAAAGTATCATTTAACCTGGGCAGCACCTGTGGCTCAAGGAGTGAGGCACTGGCCCTATCTATATACTGGAGGTGGTGGGTTCAAACCCGACCCTGCCAAAAACTGCAAAACATAAAATATATATATATATATATATATATATATATATATATATTTATAACTTAACCTTTAATTGATTATTCCCCGCCCCCCCCCCCAACCCCAGCCATCACTGCATTAATGTGCATCCGCATAACCTGGCGATCTTGTTAAAATGAGGATTCTGATTCAGTAGATGTGAATCTTGGATGCAGCTGAGATTCTACGTTACTAACAAGCTCCCAGGTGATGCAGAGGGGACTGGTCGTGGGCAACACTGTGAGTGGCTACTTAAACTCTGAAATGTAGTTCAAGATCTGCCTCTCCTCTAAAGTCATGTTTCTCCCTCTACAACCTGGGTCATCATCATTCCATCCTCTGCTTTCATAGCACTTCTCGTCTCTGCTTTCAGCTCAGCCTGCTTTGAAATTTCTTTCATTCCTTTATTCTCTACGGTTATTTACCACTGGCCTTGTTGCTTCATTTCTCATGCATCTTGGCTCCCTGATTAGATGGTGAAGGATCTATTACTGGTCCTTCCTTCCCTCCATGCTTAGCCCAGTTTTGTGCACTCAGTGGGTCATTTGGGAAATTTTTGATAATTGGTAAGTAATGTGAGAAACATGCCAAAGGGGAGGGGTGATCCTATTATTTCCCCAAACTTGCTTTTTTTTTTTTGTGATAGAGTCTCTGTGACCCTGGGTTGAGTGCTATGGCATCACAGCTCACAGCAACCTCAAATGCCTGGGCTCAACTGAACCTTCTTGCCTCAGCCTCCCAAGTACTACAACAGTTATCTTTATCAAGTTGTGTAGTTATTTTTATTTTCTGAGCTAGCTTTCCAGTTGTGCCAGGGTAATAGCTCCTTGTCTACTGTAACTTAGAACCAAGCTCCTAAGACTAATCATGGAAGGTCCTTCAATTTCAGCTCCAACTTCCTTCTCCAGTCTTATCACCTTTAATGTCACCATTTGTACCAGATATTCCTGCCATGGCATTGCCCCTGGCTCCTCAAGTGCACCACACAGGTGCTACACTTCCTCACATAGTGTTCCATCTTCCCCTGATCCTCTTAATTTCTTTTCCTATCTAATAAACTCCTACTCATTTTTTATATGACCCAGTACAAATATTACTGCCCTGGTAAAGCTTTTACCAATATTTCTTTCCTTAGCATGGAAAAAAAATTGGTCTCTAAGTTTCAATTCCTGCACATCTGGTGTCACCCATTGTGTTGATTTTTTTTGTATGTAACTACTTTGATGTGAGAAATCAAGGAGGTATCAGCAAATACTTGTTCACTGTCATGCACGATGCTATTTATCCTAACAGGACTCAGCTCCAGGTTCTAGATGCTCCAAATTGTGAAGTCATGCTCCTTCTTCCTATGAAATATCTTCAGAAAGAAAACACACATTAACAGAGTGGTGCTTCCCCAGTTGAATTATACCTAAGGGATTACCCATGACCTACAAATGGACAGTGTTAATTTCAGGATGTTTGCGGTCTTTGTTGTAGTTGATTACATCCTCATGGATCCAAAGGAGAGAAAGAGGCTTTTCATCAAGAGCGTCCCCCGCGTGTTTCCCCAAAGAGTGATCCGTGCCCCTGTGCCCTGGCACAGTGTCTACAGGAGTGCCAAGAAGTGGAATGAGGAGCATCTGCACATAGTGAACCCCATGATGCTGCACCTCAAAGAACTGTGGTTTACAGAGTAAGGAGTGCCTTCCCTCCTTTTCCCTCCCCTTCCTTTATTGCTTCCATAAAGAGGTGAGCCCCTTAATGCTGGGCACAGTGGCAGCTCCGCTGTCCTTGCAGCAAAGCGGAAAGAACAAAACTCTGAGACCAAAAGAGCTTAGCAATTGTTAAGTGGTGACTCTCCACACAGGCTTAAATGTGCTCCCAGTGCTGGTCTCTGAGCGCTGAGTGTCCTGATTAAGAGCGCAGACTTGGAGCCAGCCTGCTAAGGTTCAACTCCCAGCTTTGCTGCTTTGTGAGTAACATGAGTGTATTACATCACTTCCCTGTGCCTACATTTGGGATAATAAGAGTTCCTACTTTACAAATTGATAGGAGGAATAAATAAGTTAATACATGCAAAGTGCATGGAATGGTGCCTAATATAAGTAACCCAGTAAGTGTTAATTTGCTACTACATCCCTTAGGACACTAAATTATAACTGTATGCTTATTTGTCTTTCTCTAGCCTATGAGGTATATGGGGCTTGGGTCTTATTCCTTTGTGCAACTTCATGATAGCACAAGGCTGGCAAGCCCTGATCTCTCAGTTATCAATGACTGAATAGGTCGCAGTAATTGTAGGAGTTCAGAAAAGGCAGAGGTCACTTTTTCCTCACTTTCATTTCTTAAAAATTGAGATAAAACTCACATTCCATAATATTCACCCTTTTAAAACACAAAATGTGGTATTTTTTAGTATATTCACAAATCTGTGCAGTCCTTACTGCTATCTAAATTTAAGAAAATTATTATTACCCCAGAAAGAAAACCAATGGCCATTAGTGGTCACTTCCCAACCCTCTTTTCCCTCAGCCTCTGCCAACCCCTAATCGACTTTCTGTCTCTATGGATATGCCTGTTCTAGACATTCATATACATGGAATTATGCAATATATGGGCATTTGTGGCTAATCTCACTAAACATAATACTTTTCAATCATCATGTGTCAATAGTGCATTCCTTTTTTATGGCTGAGTAATAATCCATTGTGTGGCTATACCTCACTTGTTTATCCATTCATCAGCTGCTTATAAACACAAACATTTGTTTATCTAGTCAGCAGTTGCACTGGGCAGGGGAAGACTATGGCTTTTCTTGTGGGCCCCTTAAGAGGGGGTACAAATCCTAGTGGGAGAATAAAGACACCAAAGTTCACTGAAAAGTTATGATTGGCCCTATTTCTTAGATGAGTTAAGGGGGGGGAAGTGATAATTTAAAGGAATTATTTATAAATGAATGAAGTAGACAACAGGAAAAGAATGGGTGGACCTGGGATCTAAGAGGCCTCGGGGACAGTGTCAAAGTGATCTGGGAGAAACAGGCAAAGATGTGAGTGTCACAGGAAAAGGCAGAAAGAGGTACATCCATTCATTCATTAAGTATTCACTGAATTCCTACAACATGTTGAGAAATGCTGTGTCTGTCATGGCAAGCCTGCTCCTAAGGTGAGTGATGGTGTTCCCTAGAGTGGAACACATTGTGGGTGTAGGTCAAGGTCAAGCACGCTTTGACTTGTTACCAAAAGCCCAGGAGCTTCATCAAAGCTGCTTTCATAAAGGCCTTGGGCTGGGCTGCCCCACGGGTCCCAGTGGGATAGTACCAATGTGACCTGGAGAAGTGATCCATGAATAAGTAGGGGACACTTTTCTGGTTCCATTTTCTCCCATGGGACTTCCATATTGTAGCATAGAATACAGCATGAATGGTGTCTTCTGCAATTGTTGGATGCAAAATCATCAAGCAGCCACAATTTTGGTTGACCAGTATCTAACTACTAAGCCTAATGGGTTAATAGGAAGGGGATAAAATGGTTAAGGGATCTTGGTGATGATAGAAGCTCTTTGTCACTTTCTGCTCTTTCTTATCCACCCCCATTAGCCTACTGATAACCTGCTGGAGTTGCACAGCATCAATAGTTCTAGGATATGTTACTCAAGCATGTGATAGAAAATAAACCTGTATTACAGCTAAAGCTTCTTCTCTCTTGGTTTCCAAAGTATTAGTTAAGACATTCACTTTTTCATTCATTCATTCATTCATTTAACAAAGAGACACCAGGTCCTGGTATGTGCTAAGCATTGTTTAAGTGCAACGGATGTGGTAGTAGTAAGGTCATTTATCTAGGGAGAAGACAGACAATAAACATAACAGGTAAGCAAACTATATTGTGTGTTAAAAGATGATAAATGCTATGGGAAAAAAATTAAAGTAATGAGGATGGGAGTGTAGGAGTGAAGGGGGCTGCTTGTTCATGAAACACTTTTCTCTGAATCTGAGAAACCTTCCACCCACCACTATCCCCTCCTGGGATGGACACAGCTAACACCAGGGTGTATAACCCCAGATTCAGGCCTGGGTAGCCTTTACCATGGAGGTGACCTTTGAGGCAAGATGTGAAGGTGAAGAGGTTAGCCCCATGGTTGCAGGGTGGGGCACACAGCTACTGCAGGCAGTGGGGATAGCCTGTGCAAAGGACCCAAGCAGTAGTATGCTGGGTGTTCTAGGAATAGTGATCAAGTGAGTGTGCTTGGAGCAGGGTGGGTAGGGAGGGTGGTAGGAGAGTAGGCAGGGTGGGGGGCTGAGATGGAGAAAATGAGAAGCAAGACAGAAGGCAGAGGCTGCGACCTGGTGTGCCCTGGGCTTTCACTCTGAAATTGGAGGTGGTTGGGGGTTTCCAGCAGAGGGACATGATCCAGCTCGTGTTTTAAAAGGGCCCTCCTGCTAATGAGGAAATCTTCTCCCTATTTGGCCTTTCCTCATACCCACAGTGGCAGGAATCAGAGGACTAGAAGATGCAGGTCCATGGGTTTTTTGGTTCAAATCTAAGCAGACCTCCAAGTTGTCTCAAGTAGCTCACCCAGAGTCCACCTGGAGGTTTGGGTGCAACTGCCTTGATAATAATGACAGCACTTTGCCTGGCCCTGTCCTCTGGGTCCTCAATGTTATAAAGAACTGTGATTTGCACAGTTCATATCCCAATTGCATAGTTCATATCCCAGCCAATGCCCACTTGGTGCCAAAGTCCCACTCCTATATGAGTTACCCAGAGTGAGGTATGCAGAAGGCTCAACAAACAGCTCTTCAGTCTATTCATTTATTTATCTGCTCTTTGCAAGACTCGGACTAGCCACAGTTTCCTTAGACTCTCAGAGTTTTCAGACACACCATCATTAGTTTGCTTATGTTTCCTCCCACTGAAAAATGATAACACACCCTGTGAACCTCTCTTGTAGAATTTGTATCTTTTAGCTTAGGAAGCTTCTCTCTCTCTTTTGGCAGGTTTAGAGACCTCAGGTTTGTTCGAATAGCAGAATTACTGGAGGGAAAATTGCCTCTGCTGCCCCAGGAGTATCAGGATGAGATCCAGAAACACTGCATGGAGGCACGTCAAGTTCTTCTCAACAAGTCAGTATCTGGCCTCAGAATGGGGCTGTGTCACAGTCACGTAAAGACTGAAAGCTCTGAAATGAAAAGTGGTGCCCAGCCCGAGGCCTGTCCCATTGACATCCTCTGTCCTCTTCTTTCCATGTCCAGCTGCTCTTTGCTCCTTATTCCTAGTCTCCCTCTGCCTTTTTGGAAATTCTCTCATTATCATTCCCTGTAAGGGTAACACTCCCTTTCCCTCCCTCTGCAATCCTTTAGGCCTGACTGGGTTACAGAATAATGCACAAACATTCAGATGGTCCACAAAAACAGCCTCAAAGTTTGAAGGTTAGGGAGTTTTTAGATCAGTGGTTCTCAACCTTCCTAATGCCGCGAGCCTTTAATACAGTTCCTGTGGGTCACGACCCACAGGTTGAGAACCTCTATTTTAGACACTTAAAACTATTTTGCAAATGCATACAGGACTATATCCAAAGCCAGAGAAATTTTCCTTAGTAACATGAAGATAATAATACTTACTGATAGTAAGTTTCTATTATAGATTTCCATCATCATAGAAAATGAATATGCAATAGTTGGTGCATAGTGTATGCTCAAGAAATGCCGTAATTATTACCTCTATGACTACAACTGCTAGAGTAGTACTTTTCTTGCAGAGGACAGAGGTGATAGGATGAAAAGGCCAGAGGATCCCACTGGGAATTAGAAACTGGGGCACTTGAGTAGAAAGGAGCAAAGTAGAAAGTGCCCTTTCTTCTTTTATTTGTCTAGTATCTACTCTCAATTTCTGAACAGCTTCTGCCACACTAGAGTTTCTCCTCTCAAGTTTTCTTTCTTTTCTTTTCATCTCTTCTTGTTCCTATAAAGTCTGAATCAGAAGCGAAACCAGGCACCTGCCAAAGAGAGAGAGAAAAGTTGCCCATAACAGTCCAGTTCCTTGTGCCCCTTCACCCCAACTTCTGATTATAACCTAGACTCTTTCAGAAGGACACCAATATCCTTTGTCCATTTGGGTATTGCCAATGGAAGAACAGCCTCTCAATTCAAATCTTGATACTGTCTTCCCAGGAAAAGAGTGTTGGCAGGTGAGGTGGGCAGGAATGTGAAAGCGCTGATTTACAACAAGGGTGTTTAGTGGGAAAGGAGTCCACTTGCCTCTTTACAGAGTGTGGGGAGTGGCTGAGAGGACTCCTCAGAAGAGCTTCTCACAGGATGCCTTCCCGTCCTTACAGGTGGATCCCCACTTGTGCCCAGCTTTTCGTCACACGTAAGGATCACTGGGTCCATTTAGCTCCCAAGAATGACTATGACTCCTCTAGAAGCATTGAGGAATATTTTGCTTCTGTTGCATCATTCATGTCACTCCAGCTCAGGGAGCTGGTCATTAAGTCCCTGGAGGACCTCGTTTCCTTTTTCATGATACACAAGGTACGTAAGAGACCTGCAGTCAGCCCTGCAGAGGAGAATCAAAATGATTAGAACCAGTGTTCCTTCATGTGTGTCCTCAGACCCAAAAGGGAAATGTGCCATGAGACCTCATGAGCCAGACCCAAAGGGGAAATGCTTGACCTCCACACACATCAAGAGATTAATAGCTCATTAAAATGCTTTCTTTAAATGCATGGAAAGCTTTCTTGAGATAATCATTCACTAGTAAATTGATTAAAAGTCTATAGAATTGGAGAAGTTGTTAAGAACATTTAAATAAAAAATGAATAAAATAGAATATATACATTATGCAGTTTAGGGATACTGGATCATCTTTTCATTCTCTGTTACAGGAAGGGGTTGAAAAAGGTTTTTGCTCGATATTTAGCTTGATACTGAGGAGGTGTTGCATATACTCATTGTAGATATTGACTTTTGTTCTTTGGTCTTTGAAAAGGACACTGCTAAAGACAAAAGGTTTTGTTGACCTAATTAACAAGTTTCTTCATGAAACTGCATCAGTGAAGTAGAAATAAAAACTAAAAACACTAAGTCCTGGTTTTCAAAGCTTCATAGCATCCCCTCAACTTAGTAAGTCAGGGGATTAAGGATAATTCTTTTGAATTTTATACCACATACACATTTTACTTCTTAAAAAAGTAACAAAAATTAAAAATTGCCTTGTTATGGCCAGTTGTGGTGGCTCACACCTGTAATCCTAGCACTCTGGGAGGCCGAGGCAGGTGGATAGCCTGAGCTCAGGAGTTTGAGACCAGTCTGAGCAAGAGTAGTCTCAAAGACCCTGTCTCTAAAAATAGCCAGGCATTATGGTGGGCACTTGTAGTCCCAGCTACTCAAGAGGCTAGGCAGGAGAATCACTTGAAACCAAGAGTTTGAAGTTGCTGTGAGCTATGATGTCACAGCACTCTACCCAGGGTAACAAAGTGAGACTCTGTCTCAAAAAACAAAAAGAAATTGCCTGGTTATAAAAGGTTAAGTTTTCCAAGTGAAATATAAATTAACAATTGACCTTTTGCTCAAAAAATATAGAAACCAGTGCTGCTGACTTTTGACTGCAATATGCACTCAAAAGAGGACCAATCTACAGATGTCATTGTAATCATCTACTTTGCTAAGTAGAAGAAACCCAGATGTGGAAAACAACCTCACTTTGAAATTCCACACAAAGGGAAATATAAAATCTTTACCTGTCTGAAAAAGAAGGTGGAAATGTATAAGTATTTGATACACAGTAGATGTTCAGCAAATGTTTATTAATCATATTCAAATAGATCTAGAAATCTTTAAAATCAATACTTTAATGAATAATTTACAACTGCCCTGTGACAGCTTCATTAGGTAGTGTAGTTTATGAATGGTACCCTGTGTTACTAGCTTTTGTAGGGAATTAGAAATAGCTCTATGTCAATATTCATGTCATAGGAAGGTTGACATTTTGGGTGTCTGAGATAGACTATATGCTCATTTGTAAAATCATTTGAGGCAGAGGCATTAAGATAACTATTTATACTTTTGGATCCAATTAACACATTTTTATTTAGCACCTATTAGGTGCTAAAGGATTATCTTGGGTATTTTAGAGAAGAGAGATGGATAATACACAGATTCTGCCCTCAAGTTCAGAGTAGAGGAGATAAGATGTGCATATAGCCAGGCACAGTGGGTCATACCTGTAATCCTAGCACTCTGGGAAGCCGAGGTGGGTGGATTGCTTGAGCTCAGGAGTTAGAGACCAGCCTGAGCAAGAGTGAGAGCCTGTCTCTGCTAAAAACAGAAATATGATCCAGGTGTTGTGGCAGGGGCCTGTAGTCCCACCTACTCAGGAGGCTGAGGCAGGAGGATTTCTTGAACCTTGAAGTTTGAGGTTGCTGTGAGCTATTATAACATGAGGACACTCTAGCTTAGGCAACAGAATGAGACTCTGTCTCAAACAGACAAAAAATAAATACATACATACATAAATAAATAAAAAGATGTGCATATAAATTCCTGCAGGAGAAAAAGATGAACTACTATAAGGGAAGTGGCAGTACAGAAGTGGAGGAGATTGTACCCCAGCCGTGGAACAAGAGGCTTCCCAGAGAAGGGGATTTTGAGCTGAATTTTGAAGATAGGAAGGATTTAGAAATTAGGGTGCAAAAATCACCAGGCAAAGTAAGCAATACTGGAAAAGGAACAGAGCATGAGTTCAGAGTGACCTAAGCTATATATAATATGCAAGCCCATATTTTAAGGATGAATAGTGTGTGGTACCTTTCATTTCCTCTTTTTCTGCAGTTTTTAGCCAGGGCTGGGGTTGAACCCACCACCTCCAGCATATGGGCTGGTGCCCTACTCCTTTGAGCCACAGGCACCACCTCGATTTCCTCTTTTTCTGATGTCCATGTAGTACTATGAATGCATAAGACAAACTCCCTTGATTCTGGAAGCCTAGTTTTATGACACTTGACATACCTTATGTCTCCTAAAGGATGGGAATGATTTTGAGGAGCCCTACCAAGAAATGGATTTCTTTATACCTCAGCAAATCATGATCAAACTTGAAGTCAATGAACCCATTATTGTCTTCAATCCATCTTTTGATGACTGCTGGGAATTAGTACACAACTCTTTCTTGGAAATTATTAAGAACTCTAATGGGATCCCCAAGGTATAGTATTCACCCAATCATTTGTATGTTTCTTCACTTGTTGAATAGAATGTATTTTAAATAGTTATTTGTATAAGACACAGTTGATGTGATATTCAGTTAAGGTAGTTTCACTTTGGGGATATATCTTAAGTATAACCTCTGAGCCTCAGAAAGATGATTTGGACTATTAAGAAATGTCTGTACAGCTCAGAATTGTGCTTCTAACAAGGGCTGTAGGAGTTACTTTGTGAAAGAGCATAGCTTCCTATGATGCCTATGTCAAAGGAGCAGATGTGTCCCAAAACAGATACATTAGCTTGGGTTAAAATTTATTATGCATCAAGTGCCATGAATTTGCCAAGAATTTGGATAAATTTCATTTTGAAGTTGCTTTGAAACCTACTATGTGCAACAAATAAACTTATTGACCTTGAGTCTACTAAATAAGGTTGTTTGTTGCCCACAGTAGGCTCCTAGAAGAGAGAATAACCTTTCTCTTCCTGGCCCAACCCTTTTCCAATTTCCTTTCCAGGGTAGAGTTATGGATCAAATTTCAGATGCTGATTGGCAAACATTTACTTCTACTCAGGGTTATCCATCTGGATGTGACTCTTTTGAGCTCCATCTTCTTCTAATTCCTCCTAGGTGGTTGGTGTGGCAAAAGGGGCCAGGGTGCAATCGGGTATACCATGTTTCTTCACTTGTTGGTATATCTATGTTTCTGTCTCTCCCTCCCCTACCCCCATCTCCATTTTCATCTCTATCTCTTTCTCCTTCTTCCTGCCCTCCCTACATGTATATGCTCGGGTGCTTTGGAACACTCTTCTTTTTGCAATCCTGTATTTAGAGGACTCTAAGGGCTCAAGATGAGAGCTGGGGTTTGTAGGGAAGCATGAGAAGGCACATGCTCCAGCTGATTTCACCAGAAAGCTTTGCATTTAGAGCTTTGAACCCAACCAAGCTTCAAAACAGGGTGTGTGGAAAGGGAAAGAAATAGTTAGAAGCTCTCTTGCAATCAATATCCCTAGGAAGGAAATGGAAGAGAAGACCCTGTAATTTGAAGGGGTAAGTGTGGAACTTGGAGACCGATAGAGTACATATCATTTGAGTTCTCCTTCACTGCTATCCATGTGCAAACAACTGGGCTGGCAGAGGCCAGGGCACAAGTGGGTGCTACTGCAAACAGCCAAGCAGGGCTGTACTCAATTTAGGGAAGTTGTAATGCTGAGAAGACATACACAAACAGGTCACAGTTTGTACCAAATTTGAAAGTGAGGCCCAAGTGAATACCAATGACTTTACCAAACTGCAAGAAAAAACAACACAGGCTCTGAGTTCTGTATCCAGCAATAACCCCAGCACTGACTCCTTCCTCAAGCTTCTCAGAATGTTATATCTCTGAGCTGGTTAGTTAAAATTTAAAAAAAAGAAAAATAGTTCCTGTGGTTGACTAAAAAAATCTCTAAGAATGGCAACATGTGGGCAGTACCTCTGCCCCCTACAGGTCCTACTTATTTATTGTTAAACGTGAATTTAAAAGTTGAAAGGGAGGGAAGCCAGCAAGAGACTTTTGAAAATAGAGCAAATAGCATTCAAGTTGCAGAAGGAAAGCAAGAAAGCATATTTGTGAGAAAGAGCTACTAAAGGAAACCAAAGTAAATATGAGAAATTGCTTGTCTCAGCAATACACTGGAGGAAAACTAGGATGCTCTAATCAACCAGCTGAAGTGAGAAGAGGTGAATGAGAGGTAGAACTCCAGTGAAACTGGATGAAATCAGGAAAGGGTTTTATAATACAAAAACTTCAATAATTAAATCAACACTTGCAACCACCTGTTACTTTCATAACGGAGGAAAATATATGACTATGGAAAGAGCCCATCTCTCTCCTACTGGGAGAATTCTTTCCCTCAAAGTGTCAGGGAATTCCGAAGTTGGAGGAGTGCAGGTGTGAGCATTAAGGGTGATGACAAAACTGGTGGGGATCAAGGAGCCAGGGAGATAAGCAGAAAGTAAGTGTTAATTACCCAGAAAGGACATGATTGTTCTTTTTTTTATTTATTTTTTAATTAGTATTAGATCATAGCTGTGTACATTAATGCAATCATGGGGCACCATGCACTGGTTCGACACATTTTCATCACACTGGTTAACATAGCATTCCTGGCATTTTCTTAGTTATTGTGTTAAGAAAATCATATTCTGCGTTCACTAAGTTTCACATGTACCCTTGTAAGATGCACTGCAGGTGTAATCCTACCAGTCACCATCCCTCTGCCCAACCT
>CAUYPK010014129.1:0-58607 GCA_963574355.1 Loris lydekkerianus
GAGGCTACTTCCATCTTTGTGCCCTGCTCAGAGATTAGTCATTGTCTTGAAAATAGGAGAGATTTACTAAAAGGTGATGGTATTGATATGTAAAAATAAAGTGAGAAAAGGAAAAAGCTAATCGTTAAAGGATTAAGTGTGTACCTGACTGAAAAATTATAAAACCTGAACTTAAAATAAAAAACTTTGCTATATGCCATATCAGAGTGTATAGTCTGTTTCTTGACTTAACATTATAGGAGCAAGTTTTACACCTACAGCAAAGCTTCTGCTCGTTCACGTCTTCGGTCACACAACAGGGAACTGGGTCACATCCCTGTGGCATTACAGGGCATGAGTGTGACAGAGGTACACAGTGGGGAAGGAGGCATTGACTTTCCTGAAATTATACATTTGCTTTGTGGTCTCTTCTGACTCTAAAGAGCAAAGGAACAATTCATACTCCCATCAGCATATGCCTGCTATCTAGTTGATATTGACATTTTGAACTCTCCAACTTGAGACTGTGTGCTTGCTGGTGGTGACAATTGATTTGGAATACTTGAACTGGGCCAATCACCTGAGGACCATTTCCAAGGTTGTACCATGGTTGTATTGTTGTGAAAAGGTTTGATTTTTCTTTTCCAGTTTCTGCCCATGGAAGCAGGGTATCTTATATTTTGGCATTTTTCCACAGCTGAGACTTAAATCAAGAGTTAGCCCCAATATACCAAGTAGGTCCCCAGTGTGTCAGGCCATACTAATCTACAAATCCTTTTCAAAGCTGTAGGGCAAAAGCTGCACACACCAGTTCCAGCTATTTGGAAAAAGGCTGATTAAACACTACTCTAGGAGTCTCCAACCCCATTTAACATTATCTATACATCTAGCCAAATGGTGAAATATAATCATCTAGCCAAATTGGTGGAATCAGTGGTAAAACCCTAGCAACATGAAACAGCAGAGTAGATCAACTCCCAACAGAACAACAAGGTAGACACATCAGAAGATCCTATTCATAATAAATGGCTGAGATGTCAAAAATGAAGTTCAGAATTTGAATGGCAAATAAGATTAACAAAATGGAAGCAAAATCAGAATTAGAAATTTAAGGAGCACTTCAAAAGTTTTCTCAAGAATTCAATACATTCAAAGACAAAGTTACTAAAGATTTTGCCACATTGAGGCAAGAATTTGCATGCCTCAAAGCTCTAAAAAAATATAATTGAATCCCTCAGTAACAGAATGGACCAAGCAGATGAAAGAATCTCTGACATTGATGAAAAAGGTAGGCGTCCAGACACACAAATAAAAAGAAAAATGGAAAGCAAAAATTGAACACTCTCTGAGAGTTCTGGGACAATTTGAAGAAAACTAATATTTGCCTAATGTGAATTCCTGAAGCCAAAGAAGTTGCTTTGAAAGGCCTAGGTGATTTACTAAAAAATATAATCATGGAGAACTTCAGAAACATGGCATGAGATACAAAAATTCAGGCAGACTGTTTCAAAACCCCAGCATGGCTCAACCCAAATAAAGAATCTCTCAGACACATTATAATCAACTTTGTCTAAGTTAATATAAAAGAGAAAATTCTGTAAGCAACCAGACATTAAAAAAATCCTAACCAACAATGGAAGAATATTTGAATGACTGTGTTTGTCTCTGCTGAAACTTTTCAAGCTAGAGGTGGGTGGTTATTGAGCTTTATCCTCCTAAAACAAAATAACTTTCAACACAGGATCCTGTATCCAGTTAAACTGAGTTTCATTTATGATGAGAAAATAAATATTCTAAAGACATTCAAATGTTAAAGAAATTTGCCATAAGTAAACCAACTCTCCAGGATATTCTCAATTTTATCCTCCATAATGACCAGCCCACTCTTCTACTACCAAAGTAAACTCACTAAGAAAATTTTGATTAAATTGTAATTTCTGCAGTGCTAAAAAGATTAAAATTCTCCACTACAATTTCAAAAAAAAAAAAAAAAAAAAATACCCCAAATACTGCCAGACTTGACAATATTCTCAATTATTGTGAATGGCTTAAATTGTTCTCTGAAGATGCACAGGTTGTCTGACTGTATATAAAAATTCAGGCCATATATTTTGTGTGTATAAGAATCTCCTCTTCCCTTTAAAGATACATAAAGAGGGTGAAGGTAAAGTCATCTTTAATATAGGTAAATGGCAATCATAAAATAGCAGGTGTTGTTATTTTATTCATAGATAAAAAGTCTTTAAACCAACAAAAGTAAAGAAAGATAAGGGTGGGGAGTTTATAAGTGTAAAGAGTAACACTCAACATGATGAGATTTTAATGATTAATATTGATGCTGACAATCATAATGTGACTCAATTTATAAGAGGGACTCTGACATGGGCAACATTATTTCCTCAAGAACCATAATAGATGGAGATTTTAACCACTGACTGGGAGTGTTGGTTATATTCTTCAATAAGAAACTAAGAAAAAGGTGGAGCTTGTGGCTAAGTGGGAAATGCACTGGCAGCATAAACCAGTGGTGGGTTGTACAAACAGTGCTCTTACCAAATTATAACAACTACAAAAACAAAAATAGCTGGCCTTTGTGGCAGGTGAATATAGTTTCAGCTACTTGGGAGGCTGAGGCAAAAGAATAACAACCTATGTGTAGGAGTTGAAGGTAGTTGTGAGTTGTGTATCACCAGGACACTCTACCAAAAGTTATAAAATGATACTCTGTTTCAGAAAAAAAGAAAGAAAGAAAAAAAGAAAGAAAGAAAGGAGAAAGAGAAAAAATAAATAAAGTAAAAAAAAAGTACAGAACTGTCATTTCTTAAAATGACAGAGGTCATCCACAGCAAACCCACTGCCAATATAATATAGAATGGAGTTAATTTGAAATTATTAACACTCAGTTCAGGAGCAGGTCAAGGTGGCCAATTGTTTCCACTGGTTTTTAACATTGTACGGGACATATTAGCCATGACAATCTTGCAAGAAAAAGTGATCAAACTGTACATATAGGATCAAAAGAGATCAAACCTGCACTTTTAACAGAAGATATGATTGTATATCTGGAACAAAACTACAAAACTCTTAGAAGTGATCAAGGAACAAAGCAGCATCTCTGGTTACAAAATCAATACTCACTAATCTGTAGCCTTCATATATACCAACAACAATCAAGCTAAAAATAAAGTCAAGGACTTTATTCCTTTCACAGTACTGCCAAAGAAAACAAAATATTTTAGAGTTTACCTAAGAAAGGATGTGAAAAATCTCTATAAATATAACTATGAGACTCAAGGAAAATAAATAGCTTAAGATGTTAAGAAATGGAAAAATATACCATTGTCATGGATAGGAAGAATTACCATTTTTAAAATGTCCATACTACCAATGCAATATACAATTTTAATGCAATCCCTATTATAGCACCACTGTCATATTTAAAATATCTGAAAAAAAACTTCATTTTATATTGAATCAGAAAAAAAAAAAAAAACTTGAATAGCCAAGACATTACTCTAAAATAATAACAAAGCAGGAGGAATCACACGACCAGACTTCAGACTATACTATAAATCAATATTGATCAAAATGGCATGTTACTGGCACAAAAACAGTATAGAAACAGAATAGAGAACCAAGAGATGAACTCAGCTACTTACCATTATTTGAAATTCTATAAGCCAATTAGAAATACTCAGTGTAAAAAAGATTCTTATTTAAAAAATTGTAGTGGTAGTGAGTTGGCTTGTGACCTGTAGAAGACTGAATCTGGACCCATATTTTCACACTATTAACTACAAAAGACTGTCGCTTAATTAAAAATTTAAACTTAAGACACAAAACTATCAAAACACTAGAATAAATTTCAGGGAATACACTTAAGGAAATTGGCCTGGGTGAATAGTTTATGAGAAGGCCTCCCTGGGGAATTGCAGCAACGCCAAAAATACATTGCTGGAATCTGATGAAACTAAAAAGCTTCTGCACAGCCCAGAATACAGTAAAAGCAAACTCCAGCCCTTAGAATGGGAGAAGATATTCCCAGGTTATGTCTGAAACAAAGGTTTAATAACCAGAATCTACAGAAAACTAAAAGCTATTAGCAAGAAAAGAACAAGTGATCCCATTTCAGTGTGGGCAAGGGACTTGAAAAGAAACTTCTTTGAAGAAGACAGGTGCACAGCCTATAGACACATGGAAAAATGCTCTTCATTCTTAATCATCAGAAAAGTACATATCAAAACCACTTTGAAATATCATCTAACTCCAATATCATAACTCCACATCATATATCTCAACACCATTGATGGTGGCATGGATATAAAAAGAAAAAAAGGAACACGTCTGGACTGTGCATGGGACTGCAAATGAATGTGTTCTTTTTGGAAAGGTATTTAGAGATCACTCAGGGATCTAAAAATAACCTGTAATTCAATCCTTTAATTCCTCTATTATTTATATGTTTAGAGAAACAAAAATCACTGCCAGTGATAATATAACAAGGATATTTGCAACATGCAGTTTATTGTTGCCCAATTCATATTTGCTACATCATGAAGAAAGCCTAAAAGCTCATCGATGCATGAATGGATTAATAACTTGTAGTATATGTGCACCATGAAATATGATGCAGCCTTCAAAAACATGGAGACTTAAAAAAACAAACAAACAACAACAACAACAAAAAAAAAAAAAAAAAAAAAAAAAAAAAAACCACGAAAAAAGATGAACACTTTTCCACTTTCATGGTTACATGGATGGAGCTGGACCATATTATCTGGAGTAGATGTAGCTAAAGGCAAGGTTCACAATGTTTTACTTCCTTTTACATTTCAGTAGAAACTGGCTGGGTGATCAAGGGTGTCTTGCTGTTACACTTTTGTAACAGTTTGAACCAAATGAAAAGCCCAAGTATCCACTACACATGATTACCAGGAATAAGGTAAGCTTAAAAATTGTAACCCATTGTGATGTCATCTACAGTGTAGTGACCTCATCCTATACATTTCTTGGATCCAGGCTTCTAGTAAAAAATAGAAAGTAGACTTTTCTGGTCACTTCAGCTGGTGTTCCTCAAATATTTGAACCAGGACTCTACTTAGCATTCCATGTACAGATAAAGAAGCCCAAGAGCCCATCAATGCATAAATGGATTAATAAATTGTGGTAAATGTACACCATCAAATATAATGCAGGTTGAAAAAAAATGGAAACTTAAAACAAAACAAAGCAAAACAAAAACAAAAAAAGATGGAGACTTTTCCACTTTCATGATTACATGGATGGAGTTGGAACATATTATCTGGAATATGTGTAACTAAAGGCAAGGTTCACAACACTTTACTACCTTTTCTATTTTAGTAGAATCTACGTGGGAGATCAAGGCTAAGGGTGTCTTGCTGTTGCTCAGCTTTGTCTCCAACACATGAGCTCAGAGGATCCAGCCACCTTGGCCTCTCAGTGCATCCAAATGTTGTAGTCAGGAATGGTAAAAGTCATTGAATTTTAATTAAGAAATGACCTATTAGGGAGTATCAGGAGTGTCCAATTATCAGGTCTCAGTACACATATGTATTATTTCAGAAATATTTTGCATATCTGCTATGGCAGATGTCTCCACAATCATGCATGGATCTCTTTTTTGCTTATCAGGTTTCATAAAGAATTGTGATTAAACATCCGGCCCAACATAATTCTTCTACTTCATATATGGCCAAGAAGCCAAATGTTTGAACACATCTGTCCCAAAGGTCAGGAATATTGGGACTTTTCAGATTTGTGCAATTGTGAAATTCCTGCCACTAGGCTTACACAAAAGTTGAAATTTTATACAGCACTGTGACCCAAGCTGCATCACAGATGAAAAAAATTCATGAACCTTCTTAAGTAGGATGCTCTTCCCTCCTCCCATGAGACAAAAGTATACTTTTTTATCCATGGTAGAGTGCTGTGGTATCACAGACCACAGTAAGCTCCTACTCCTGAGCTTTGACAATTCTTAGTAGCTTTTACAAGTGTCCTCCTCAACTCCCAGTGATTTATTTTTGCTGGTTGGCTAGAGCTGGGTTCAAATTCAGAATCTTTGTAATATAAAGCCAATTCCCTACCCCCTGAGTCACAGGAAACAACTGTGAGATGTTTTTTCAAGGACCTGTTTGACACCTGCCCCAAAACATCCATTTGAGAGAAGCTTCCAAATTTACTATGCCTAGATATAACCACCATTTGTTCATAGCTTTACAAGTCTTAAGCATCTCTACTTTGCTTGAGCCATCTAGGTTAATTCTGGTCTTTTTGGATGATGAAAATTTTAGTTGGTTAGTTGGTTGGTTTGTCTGTGCATGAGTGTGTGCATGGGTATTTTTAAGGTATAGTTTCCAAATGTAGCCAAGGGGTGTCTTTCATGGCCTCAACCTCCATCATGAAAACATAAAACTCGAGAATTTAGGCAGTCCTCCTGCCTAAAACTCCAATATGGTTAGAAGTATAGATGCCTGTTGTAATGTTTAGATAATGTTTCACTTTTTAGTAGAGACAGAATGTGAGTCTTGCTATGTTCATTCTCAGCACCCACTTTTTCAAGAACTCCACTCATCTCAGTCTGACAGAAGGCTAAGATTACAGTTGTGTGCCATGAAGTTTAATCTTTTAAATTTTCTTTGTTTACATCCCTTCCTCCCTCTGGACCTCCATCACTTTATCCTTCCTTCCTCCAATTCACCTTCTCTCATTGGCTTGTCCCTCCATTCTTTTCTTTCTGTCATTCCCTTCTTTTTTCTGTCACTCTCTACATCTTAAGGAAAATTTTTCTCCTAACAAACAAACAAACTATACAAGTGATCCCTGAGTATATTAAACTCTATGCTCGAAATAATGGGTGAATTGTGGAGTGTGTGAATTATATGTGAATAAAGTAGTTACATTTTATTCCATGGGTTATTATTTTAAGGTAAATTGAGAAAATTTTTCACCTAAACATAATTACAGATTGAGAAACATAGTAAGACCCTCCTTTTCCATGAAATAAATGCAAAATTTTATCACCAGTGGTGGTATGGGGCTGTACTCTCAGCTGCTGAGAAGCATAAACTCAGCAGGATCACTTGAGGTTAGCATCTTGCATTTCTTTCAGCTATGACAGTACCAATGTATTTTTCTAGGTCAAAGGTGGAAATGCAGTATTCAGTCCACAAGATATACACTGTATAGGTTCAGAAAATGCCCAGGTGCATACAAAATTTATATATATATATATATATACATATATATATATACATATATATATAGATATAGATATAGATATACCTTAAATGTGATTTAATACTGGGATTGCCAGTATTCTTACATGTGGAGTAATCAATTAATAGAACCCACTACATAATTAGAAACAATAAGAAAAACCACATAGCAGCCTCAAGAGAATTAGAAAAGGCTTTTGACACAGGCAACATATCGTGTGGATAAAATCTCTTAAAAATATTAGATAGGAAGGGAACATCTTCAGGACTAGTAATGGGATTTACAGATAATTGGATACATTTAAATTTGCTATATTCACAGTATGAAATATTTCTCAACAATCAAAAGGAATGAAGTGTACATTATGTTACAATAGAAATACACTTTAAAATCATTATGATAATGGAACAAGGCCATTTACAAAAGACCACTCAATGTATGACTAAACTCAGAATAAATAAGATAAGACCAATTTTCTGCTATGAGTAGGAGGCAGGTGAATTTGCATGGCAGAGAAGATGAAAGTGACTTATAGTATGTATTGACCTTATTTGTGAGGGGGGAGAACACAAAGTTCTAAAATTAGATTGTAATAATAGCTGTACAATTGTGTAACTCTACTAAGAAAAACAGAATTGTACACTTTCAAAAGGTGAACTACTTATTTCAATAAAGCTACTTGACCATCTTTTCCAAAACTGGAGGATCTCAAAAGCCTCACTGCATAAGAAGTACACAAGAGTCAGAGGATTTGAGAGACAGTAAACCCTATCTCCTTGCTCACACACCATTTACCGTAAATTGATGTGGAAGCCACATTGTTAAATCCTACTGAAGTTGTCACTTTCTTTTTCTTTTTCTTTTTTTTTTTAGATAGATCTTGACACTTTTTTCCCTGGGTAGAATGCCTTGATGTTATCCTAAGTAACTAGAATTTGAAACTAGTAAACTCAACATTTCCTATTGCCTCAGCCTACTGAGCATCTGAGAGTCCAGGTGCTCCCCAAGATTGCCAAGTTATCACCTGCTTCTGCCTCTCCGAGTGTTTTATTTACAGATGGGAGCAACCAGTAATAACCTTGAATTTGGAATATTTTTCAAACTATGTTTCGTGGCCAGGGGTTGTACTGTATCCCTGTCATCTTTGCATGTTTGGAGGGCCCATCACTTCAATTGTCTGGGTTTCTGAATTGGAGACAATCCTGAGTGCTAGTGAGATCTCCATCTCCATCCAGATGGCTGGATGTTATGCAGACACCTAGAATTCCAGGTGAGAAAATAGGTTTGCTTGATGACAACACTTGAAGCTAGCTGTGATAATATATATCAGCTCACTCAACTGAGGGCAACAAAATGAGACTCTGCCCCAATATGAAAATGGAGAAAACCTTTAGTAGTGAACTTACCCCTCGTTTTTACTTTTGAACACCTGTCTAGTGTTGAAATTTTTCCTCTATACTAGACGTCAAATAGAGAAATAAATTTCACATTGGGAAATAGTTAATAAAATAATCTATATTAATCAAAAATTTAAATTTTATGTAACACTGTTCCTTTGATAGTCTACATTCTTGTAGATACTGGAAGCTTCCCACACAGTGATTTATTTTTTAATAGGCAGAGTCTTAATTTATTGCCCTAAGTTGAGTGTCCTGGCATCACACAGATCACAGCAACCTTCAACTCCTGGGGTTAGGCGATTCTCTTCCCCTAGCCTCCTGAGTAGCTGGGAATACAGGCACCAGCCACATTGCCCGGCTATTCTTTTGTTGTGGATTGGCCTTGACCTGTTCAAACCTGCCACCCTCAATGTAGTAGGCTGGTGCCCTTCCCACTGAGCCACAGGTGCTGCCATATCTCCCAGTGAATTCTTGACTCACATAAGGCTTTTCATATGCACACTAAAAAGTCCAGAGTATAACCTCCACCTCTTTTGTTGTTCTTCTTCCATCTGGGCCAGTATTCTCTTCCCCCCAATCAGTCCGAGCCCAGGCACCAGACATTGCCAGAAAACGCCTACCCATTAGATCCACTGGCAATATACTAGATAACTAATTTCATACCCACTTGTCCTAACACATTTTCCCACCCACGGAAACCATAATAAATCTCCCCCTTTATGTATCCCATATTTCATCTGCCTACTGATCTCACCTCCTATTTTGGCTTTTGGAAACTGTACCTAACAAATTTTCTTTTTCCTTTCCTTCCTTTCTTCCTTCCTTCCTTCCTTCCTTCCTTCCTTCCTTCCTTCCTTCCTTTCTTCCTTCCTTTCTCTCTCTCTCTCTCTCTCTCTCTCCTTTCTTCTCTCTCTCTCTCCTTTCTTCTCTCTCTTCCTTTCATTATTTTTCATGAGACAGAATCTCACTGTTAATAACAGATAGGAGTGTCATAGCATAAGTGTAGGCCAAAATAACATCTGAACCTTAGGTTAAAGAAATCCTCCTTCCCTGGCCTCTGGAGAGACTGCAACTAAAGGCAATGGCCAGAAAACTTAATAACCTTTTTTTGATTGATTTTAGTACAAATTGGGTGTGTGATTGGGGATGAGAGTATCTTGCTGTTACTCAGCCTTTTCTCCAAACCCTGAACAAAAGAGATATGTCAAATTTGTCCTCCCAGAGCAACCAAATATTGGAGTTATGCATGGCAAAAGGCATTCACCTGTGCTTAAGGTATGACCTTATCAGGGAAATTAAGAAGTATTCAATCCGCAGGCCCATGTGACACATGTTGATTATACAAGGACTGTCTTTTGTATTCTTGGTTGCAGATATCACCCCGATTATGCACACATCTCTTTTTAGCTTATCAGGTTTCATTAGTGATTGTCTATTGATGTTTTGTTATAAAATGACTCTTCTAGTTCCTAGGTGGCCAAGAACCCAAAAGTTTGGACATACCTGGCACAGAGGTCAGAATTGTTGGAAATTTCAAGGTAGGCTGAAATTTTGAATAATAGTTATGAAAATAATGCAGCTATGGAATATACTACTGGACACATTGTCTAACTGAATTTTGATAGAGGACATTGACTGTGACACCTACCATCTGAAACAAGCCTATTCTAGACAAAGAAATATAGTCTCAGGAAAAGTAGAACTGAGAATTGTATGACATACCTCTCAGATATATACAATCACTGTCTGATCTTTGGGCTCTGTTCTTGGTCTGTAACTTCCCATGGCAGCACTACGTATAAACCATACTCTTTCATTTGCTTACAAATTCAGGATGTGAAGAGGAAAGAAAAGGTTGTTGAATCTCTTGGCTGGATATACAAACAAACTTTTGAAAGCAGGAATTGAGCATAGAGAAAAGAACCACACTCTTTTGTAGCAATTTTAATCTGATGACAAACCTGGACAGCCACTATACATGTTTAGCATGAGTAAAGTGAAGCATAAATGTGGTAACTCATGAAAACACCTATTGTGATATCATCCAGGGTTATCATGTAGTCACTTCATCCTGTGTGTCCTGGGATCCAGTCTTCTTGTCAAAGATAATAAGTGACCATTTCTGCTCACTACAGCTGGTATCCCTCAAGGGTTTAAACCAGGAAACTTCCTATCCCTCCATCCACAGACATAGAAGTGATATCCCATTTTTGCCTTATTGATTCTATTGATGGTTGTGATTCATTGCACTGGGCTTACACAAAAATTGAGATTTTCTATAGCAGTTTGACTCAAGCTGCATCAAAGCTAAAAAACTGAATGAAGTACGTAAGTTGAATGCTCTTTATCCTTTTCTTTCTTGAGACAGAGTTTCACTCTCTCACCTTCCATAAAGGGCCATGGCATCGCAGCTCACATAAACCTCCAACACCTAGAGTAACTGGAAATACAGGTGCCCAGCACAAAACTCATCTCTTGTGTGTATGTGTGTGCATGTGTGAAATTTAACTATGGTCCTTTTTTGAATAAAAAACCCCTCATTACTTGGGTCCCCCATCTTACATACTGATATGTAGGGACAGCCCTTGGTACCTTATTTCAAGGTTCTATTTGACACGCCTAAAAATATTTCTTTGAGAGAGTCTTACAAATTTACTATGCCTGAATAGAGTCTCAATTTGGTCATAGCTTCACAGGTCTTTAGTGTATCTACCTTTCTAGAATCATCAAGGACATCTTGGTCTTTATAGATGATGAAAATCTTGGTTGGTTTTTAAGTTTGATGTTGCATGGGTGTGTGTATGGGTATTTTTCAGATATGGTTTCTGTATGTGGCCCAGGATAGTCTTTCCTAGACTCAGCCTAGATCATAGCAACCTCAAACTTCAGGATTTATGCAATCCACCTGCCTGAGATTCTCATGTGGATAGGACTACAGGTGCCTGTCACAATGCCTTGGTAATTTTTCACTTTTTATTAGAGACATGGTCTGAAACTTGCTCTATTCATTTACACCGCACACTCCTTTAATAACTCCCCTCAACCCAGCATGGCAGAGGGCTAGGATAACAGCTGTGGACCCTCCAATTTTGGTCATTTTCTCTTACTCTGATTTTCTCCCTCTCTCCCTTCATTTTACCTTATTTTATCCTCCTTCCTCAAGTTATCTGTCTCTTATTGGCTTGCTCTTTCTATTCTGTTATTTCCTTCATTTCTTTCTTTCCACTATAAATCTCCACTATACCTTAAGAAAAATTTTTGTAGTAACAAACTATACAAGTGATTCATAAATGTGTAGTCTAGCATTCTATAGTTGAAATGGGTGAATTCTGAATTGTGTAAATATATCTAAACAAAGTTGTAATTTATTAAATCTACAGGCTCTTATCTATGATCAAATATAAAAAGACTTCACCAAAATATAAGCATGAATGAACACCATAGCTTAAACCTATAATCCCAGCAAATTCAGATGCCAAGGCAGAAAGAATACTGGAAGCTAAGGGGCTTCAGAACAAAATGTGCAAAATAGCAAGACCCCACTTGACCACGAAATAAGTGTAAAAGTGTTGTAGCAGTGGTGGCATCAGCCTATACTCTCACCTTCTGAAAGCATAAACTCAGGAAGATCCCTTGAGATTAGCAGCTAGCATTTCCTTGAGCTTTGATTGTACCAATGTGTTTTTTTCTGGGGAAAAGAGAGAAACATAGTATCCAATCTATAAGAGGTATGCTGTATAGGTATAGGAAAAGTCCAGTAGCATACAAAATATGTTATTCATGTATGTCAAAATGAATTTATTACCAGGATTGTCAGTTTACCTCAATATAAGAAAATTAACTAATAGAACATACTACATTAACAGAAACAATAAAAAAAAAAACATATGGACGCCTCAAGCATTATAGAAAAGGCTTTTGACAGAGTCCAAATATTTTCTTGATATAATTTTTAAAAAATCTTAGTTGAGAAGGCAATGTCTTCAAAACCAATACTGGGATTTACAGATTATTGTATACATATAACATGCTATATTCACATGCTGTAATTTTTTTTCAACAATCAAAATGAATGACATGCACATTCTATGTTAAAATAGAATCAAACCTTAAAAATATGGCTTGGCGTTTGTGGCTCAAGCTTTTAAGGCTTCATCCACATGCACCTGAACTGAATCCAGCCTGGGTGTGCCAAACAAAAAGTATGACTGCAACAAAAATATAGCCTGGCATTGTGGCAGTTACCTGTAGTCCAAGTTACTTGGGAGGCAATTGCAGGAAAATAGCTTCAGCCGAGGATTTGGAGGTTGATGTTAGCTTGGATGCCATGTCACTCTACCCAGAGCAACAGCTTAAGGTTCTTCCTTAAAAAACAAAAACAAACAAACAAAACAAACAAACAACAACAACAACAACAAAAAAAAAAAAACCCACTAAGATAAAGGACCAAAGCCACTTACAAAAGATCACACAGAGCGTGACTGAACTTAGAAGAAAACATCAAGACAAGGCCAACTGTCTGCTAGGAGTAGGGGGGAGGCAGGGGAGGGTAAAGTGATGGGGAAAATAAAAATAGAGTATTTTCTATTGACATTCTTTGTGTGTGGGGAGAAGACAATGTTCTAAAATTTTATTGGGATGATAGCTGTACAATTACGTGACTATACTAAAAAACAGAGAATTGTACAATTTCAAAGTGTGAACTATCTATTTCAATGAAGCTACTTGACAATGTTTTCCAAAACTTGTGGTGCTCCAAAGGCTCAAAGCATAAGAAGTAACCAGAAAGTGAGAGTACTTCAGAGACTGTCAAACCTATCTTCTTGCTCATACACCACAAATTGGTATGGAATGCACATTGTTTGATACTACCAACATTGTCATTTTATTTTTCCTTGACACAGACCTGATTCCTTCCTCCTTGGTAAAGTGCACTGATTTTATTAGAGCTAACTGTAATTTCAAACTCCTGGACTCAACAGATCTTATTGTCTCAGCCCCCTTAGAATCTGGATGTCTCCATGCCCCCCTACAGTGCCCAGTTTCTTTAGACCACCCGTTTCTGCTTCCCAGAGTCTTAGCATTACTGCACTCCATACTTTGAATTTGGGATATTTTTCAATGTATGGGTGGTGGCCAATGATAGTGTTTTATGGCTGTTATCTAGGCACTTTGTGAGGTCCAGTCATTTGGAACGTCTGAGTTTCTGAATTGGACTCCAGCTTGAGCACTTAGTGAGCTCTTTATTTCTAAAGAATAAAAAGTGCCCAGATATTATGTAGGTGCCAGGAGTCCCAAGTGAGGAAATAGGTTCACTTGATGACAACTTTTGAAGTTTGCTATGAACTATGATGTGACAGCACCCTACAGAGGGCAACAATACAAGACTCTATCTAAATACACAACTGGAGAAAACCTTTGGTAAAGAACTTCCCCTCATTTTTACTTTTGGCCACAGTTTGAGACTTGAAATTTTTCTCCACAGTAGACATCAACCAGAGAAGTTATTCTCTCATAGGAAAATTGTTTTTCTAAAATCTCTATTAATAAAATCTTTGGATTTTATAAAACTATGACACTTAGAAAAAGTGGATTCTTTTCATCTTTGGAAACTGCCCACACCATGAATTCTTGAGTCCAATTAATTTTTTCATATGTATACTAAAAAATAGAAAGTGTCTCCTCCATTTCTTTTATTAGGCTCCTCCAATGAAGACCAATGTTACCTTGCCATAATGATACTGAACCAAGGATCAGATATCTCTGCCCAACCCCAATCCATCAGATCAACTGGCAAGAAATCAATCCAGAACCTGCTTGTACTGAATCATTGCTTCCTGCCCCCAGGGGCCACAATAAATCTCCTTCTTAATGGAGTCTCAGAATTTATCTGCCTAATGATCTCTCCTCATACTTTGGCACTTGAAAATTGTGTCTAGCAAATTATCTTTCTTTTATTCCTTTACTATCTTTCATGAAAATGATTCTCATTCTGTTGCCCAAGGTAGAATGTCCTGGCATTAGCCTAGCACAAGGCAACATCCAACTGTTGGATTTAAAAGATCCTCCAGTCTCAGTAGTTGGAACTAAATTCAAGGGACAGAACCCTTGACAATTTTTTTCTATTTTATTACAAATCAGATGTGTGATTGGAATTGAGAGTATCTTTCTGTTGCTCAGCCATTTCTCTGAATAGTGAGCTCAGGGGATCAGCCAAACTTGGCCGCTAAGAGAAGCCATATATTGTAGTCATGTGTGGAAAAATTCATTGCTCTTTAGTTAGAAATGACCTTAACTGATACTTTGAGAACTATTCAGTCCTCCAGCCCATGTGACACATAGCGATTATATCAGGACTTTTTTTCATGGTGGAAAATATCTCCACAATTATGTAAACATCTCTTTTTTGCTCATCAGGTTTCATTACTCATTGTTTATCAAATATGTGGCCCAATAGAACTCTTCTACTTTCTATGTGGTCAAGAAGCCAAGAGTTTGGACATACCTGGCACAGAGGTTAGAAATGTTGAAATTTCCAGACTGTCTTCTATTTCCCATGATTATCATAAATATCCACAGGTATTGACTACACTACATGCTGCCTATCCAGATTTTGAAAGAGGAATTTCAGTGAGACGCATACAATCCCAAACAAATGTATTCTAGATAAAAAAATTAAATATCAAGAAATGTAGAACTGGTAATTGCATGACATATCTGGCATGTCTGATAAATCACTGTGAGATATTTGGGCTCAACTACTTGTTCTACAACATCCTAGGGCAGCACTAGGTATAAAACACACTCTTCTATTTGGAAGAAAGGGTTGTTGAGTCTTGTGAGCAGAGATACAAAGAAAGATTAGAAAGCAGAGATTGAGTTGGGAGAAAAGAACATCAATTTTCATAACAGTTCAACAGTTCAACAACAAACCTAGACAGGCTCTTAACAACCTTTGCAGGAATAAGGTTATCCTTAAAGACTCAGGATAATACCCATTGTGATGCCATCCAGGGTGAACATGTAGTGACTTAATCTTGTAACGTCCTGGAATCCAGGCTTCTAGTCAAATATACTAATTGGCCTTTTCAGCTCACTTAATCTGTTGTCCCTCAAGATTTTGTTACCAGAACCCTTCTTATCTTTCCATCCATGAACAGAGATGTGTTCTTGTATTGTGCCTTATAAATTCTATTGACGGTTGAGATTCCTGGCACAAGACTGACAGGACAGTAAGATTGACTTAGCAATTATGAATTGGACTTCAATAAACATTCTGATACAGATGTCTTTGTTATATTGTGATTTTTGATCTGCTGAGCATATACCTAGTAAAGAAATTATAGGATCGAATGACAGGTCTATTTTTAGATCTCTAAATATTCTTCAAACATCATTCCTAAAGTAAAGCAAGCAGACAGCCCGCAGAATTCAAGAAAATATTGGCAGGTTATACCTCGCATAAAGCTTTAATAACCATAATCCACAGAGAACTCAAACATATTAGCAAGAAAAGAACAAGTGATTCCATCTCAGTTTGGGCAAAGGACTTGAAGAGAAACTTCTCAGAAGAAGACAGACACAGGATCTACAGACACATGAATAAAACGCTCATCATCCTTAATCATCAGAGAAATGCAAATTAAAACTACTTTGAAATATCACCTAACCTCAGTAAGAGTAGCCCACATAACAAAATCCCAAAACCAGAGATGTTGGTGAGGATGTGGAGAAAAGGGTACACTTCTACACTGCTGGTGGGAATGTACACTAATTTTTCACTTTTTATTACAGATAGGGTCTGAGTATTTCTCTGTTTGTTCTCAGAACTCCCTTCATTAGGAACACCACTCATCTCAGCCTGCAAGTTATAAACCTATAAATAGGATTATAGTTGTGAGCCACCAAGGTTGTTCATATTATCTTTCTGTTTCCCTCTTTCCTCCCTCCATTTTCTCCTTCTTCACCTCATTCTTCTCTTCTCCAATTTGCTCTCTCTCATTTGCTTGCTCTCTCTAGTTTTATCTTTTTTTGTCTTTTTTATTGTTTATTAAGTCATATATAGTTAGGTCATGAATACCTTTATGCCTTTGTGAGATTCAAAGTGTTGATTATTTGTAAAAATTGGAGTGCTTAGATCCACCTATTTAGCATAGCTTGTACCTCATTTACTTAAACACGGTGTTAAGATATTTGTGTTCATTACTTGATATATTTCACTTGTATCCTTTCAATATGCTTCATAGGTGAGGCCCAATTAATCCTCCCACCCTCAAAACAGCCTTCTCCCTTTCCATAACTCTCCTCTTCCCTCCTTCTTCCTGGGTTATAGTTGGGCTTTACTTCTCATATGAAAGTGGAAGCGATTATACATTTGTTATATAGTAGTACTGAGTACATTGGATATTTTAAATGCCATTCCTGAGATACTTTACCCAGAATATTTTCCATTTCCATCCATGTCAATATAAAAAAGGTAAAGTCTCTATCTTTTTTTAATGTGGCATAGTATTCCATGGCATGCATATACCACAATTTAATAATCCATTTATGAATCGATGGGCACTGGGGTTTCTTCCAAGTCTTGATAATTATGAATTGAGGTGCAATGAACAATCTGGTGCATATATCTTTGTTGCCAATTGATTTTTGACTTCTGTATATACACCTAGCAGAGAAATGCATGATCAAATGGAAGGTATATATTTATTTACATTTTTTACTAAGTCAATTACACATAGATCATAAATAGATTTATGCATTTGTGGGGTACAATGTGTTGATTATTTTTATACAATCTGACATACTTTAATCAAGCCAATTAACATAGCTTTCTCATCATTTATTTGATTATTGTGTTCAGACATTTATGTTCTACACTTTACATATTTGACTTGTACCCTTGTCATATGCTCCATAGACGTTTACCCTCCCTCTATCAAACCTCTCCACTCCCATCCCTTCTCACTCCATTTCTCTCCTTTATCCTGAGCTATAGTTGTATTCTAACTTTCATAACAAAGTATGAGTAAATATAAGTTGATCTCATGGAAGTACTGAGTACATTGGATAAATTTTCCTCCATTTGGAGAGACTTTACTCAAGAGAATATGTAGCATTTCTCTCCATGTAAACCTAAATGAGATAAAGTCTTCATCTTTTTATTAATTAATTAATTTATTTATTTATTATTAAATCATAGCTGTGCACATTAATATAATCATGGGGCATCATACACTGGTTTTATATACTATTTGATATATTTGCATCACACTGGTTAACATAGCGTTTCTGACATTTTTTTACTTTGGGGGTTAAGACATTTATATTGCACATTTAATAAGTTTCTTTGCAGTTTCTGTCTCCAAAAAAGGTTTTTAACTAGAACTCACAGAGAACCCAAATGTATTATCAAGAAAAGAACAAGTGATCTCCTCTCAGTCTGGCCAAGGGACTACAAGAGGAACTTTTCTGAAGAAGACAGGCACACTACCTGCAGACATATGAATAAATGCTCATTATCCTTAATCATCAGAAAAATGCAAATCAAAAGTACTTTGAAATGTTATCTAATCTCAGTAAGATTAGCCCATATCACAAAATCCCAAGACCAGAGATGTTGGAGTGAATGTGGAGAAAAGGGAATACTTCTGCACTGTTGCTGGGAATGCAAAGTAACATATTTCTTTTGGAAAGAAGATTAGATAACACTTAAATCTAAAAGTAGACCTGCCATTTAACCCTACAAGTTCTCTACTAGGTATATATCCAGAAGACCAAAAATTAAATTATAACAAAGATATTTATGCCAGAATGTTTATTGCAGCCCAATTTATAATTGCTAAGTCATAGAGAAAACCTAAGTGCCCATTGATCCACAAATAGATTAATAAGTTGTGGTATATGTACTCCATTTTTTTTAAGGCTTCATAGTATCCATGCTATACATATATGACAATTTATTAATCCACTCATGAGTCAATGGTCAATTGAATTTATTCCATGAGTTGGCCATTATGAATTGAGCTCCAATGAATAATTTGGGGCAAATATCTTTTTTGCAATGTGATTTTTGGTCTTTAGATGTAACGTACTGTTGTGCAGTCCCACCAGCAGTGCTAATGTGTTCCCTTTTCTCCACATTCATGCCAACATCTGTAGCTTTAGTATTTTCTGATGTAGACTACTCTTAATGATATTAGATGATATGTCAAAGTGGTTTTGGTTTGTGTTTCTCTGATGATTAAAGATAAAGCACATTTTTTCATTTGTCTGTAGACCATGTGTCTGTCTTCATCAGAGAAGCTTCTATTCGTGTCTCTAGTTCATGATGAAATGGGATCACTTGTTCTTTCTTATTAATAAGTTTGAGTTCTCTGTGGATTCTGCTGATTAGAACTTTGTCAGAAATATAACTTGCAAAAATCTATTATTCTGAGGGCTGTCTATTTGCTTTATTATTTAGTTATTGTGTTCTTGGCAGTGCAGAAGCTTTTTAGTTTCATCAGATTTCAGTAATTAATTTTTGATGTTGCTTCAAATATGTGTCTTCCTCATAAATTATTGTCCTAGGCCAATTTCTTACAGTGTTTTCCCTATACTCTCTCCAATAATTTTTATATTTTCTTTTTTTTTTTCAGCTGTGCAATAATATTTATTTATTTCTATTTTCTTTTATTTTATTAAATCATAGCTGTGTATATTGATATGATCATGGGGCATCATACACTAGTTTCACAGACTGGTTGACACATTTACATCAAACTGGTTAACATAGCCTTCCTGGCAATTTCACAGTTATTGTGTTAAGACATTTACATTCCACATTTACTAAGTTTCACATATACCATTGTAAGATGCATCTCAAGTGTTTCTCACCAATCCCCCTCCTTCCACTCACTTCCCCCTTCACTCTTCCCTTTTCCTCCTTCCCCCTATTCCTAGGTTGCAATTGGGTTATAGCATTCATGTGAAAGCTCTGAATTAGTTTCATAGTAGGGGTGAGTACATTGGATACTTTTTTTTTCCGTTCTTGGAATACTTTACTAAGAAGAATAGGTTCCAGCTCCATCCATGTAAACACAAAGGAGGTAAAGGATCCATCTTTCTTTAAGGCTGCATAATATTCCATGGTGTACATATACCACAATTTATTAATCCATTTGTGGATCGATGGGCACTTGGAGTTTTTCCATGACTTAGCAATTGTGAATAGGGCTGCAATAAATATTCTGGTACAAATCTTTTTTGTGATATGACTTTTACACTGCTGGTGTGAATGTAAATTAATACATTCCTTTTGGAAAGATATATGGAGAACACTTAAAGATCTAAAAATAGACCTACTGTTCAGTCCTGTAATTCCACTACTGACCATATACCCAGAAGACCAAAAATTATTACATTTTCAAGACTTAACTTTAAGTCCTTTAACCAGTGAGAGTCAATTATTTTTATAGGAGAAAAGTGTGGGTATTTTCAGTCTTCTACAACTTGACAGCCATTTGACCCAGCACTATTTTTTTTTGTTTATTTTTTATTTTTTATTTATTTATTTATTTATTTTTTATCAAATCATAGCTGTGTACATTAATGTGATCATGGGGCACCATACCCTCATTTTATAGACCATTTGACATATTTTCATCACACTGGTTAACAGCCTTCATGGCATTTTCTTAGTTCTTGTGTTAAGATATTTACATTCTACATGTACTAAGTTTCACATATACTCTTGTAAGATGCACCAAAGGTGTAACCCCACCAATCACCCTCCCTCTGCCCACCTCACCCCTCCATCCCCTCCCTTTCCCCCTTTCCCCTGTTCTTGGGTTTCTTCATTCACATCTTGGATCTCAATTCTGTTGCATACATGTTCCTCTCTCTTTTTGTGCCAGTGCCATGTTGTTTTCATTACTATAGATTTATACTATAATATGAATTCTAGTAGCATGATTACTCCTGTTTTACTGTTTTCTGAATAATTTTTGGCTATTTGAGTTTTTTTTTTCATATGAAATGAAGTACTATATTTTTTATATGCTTAAAATAGGAAAGAGGTACTTTAATAGAGATTGCATTAGATCTATAGATTGGGAAATGGAGCATGATGGTGGAAAGGAGTAATGTTTAAATCAGCTTTTCTAAATCAGCTTGTGAGAGTGAGTGGGCTAGGTCATTCCTAACATGAAATATTTGTGTAGAGAGGCAGTCTGGTTCTGCAGCAAAGTAATGGATTGCAATTTAAGCCAGAGCTGCGAAGTCTGCCAGAAAAATGTGTGTAAAGCTGCTGAAATGGTGGCAGGTGGCCAGTGGAGGTGACAATCAGCCGCTCCCAAATGAAAGACTACAATTCCCAGTTTATGGAAAAAGCAGGTATTTTGGGGATAGGTTGGTGAATTGTGCACTACTCATAGGAATTTGGCAGCAATAAAAGAAAGCCATTCATTGTGGCATTGCCGGGGCTAGGTGGCTAGACACAATAAAAGGAAAAGGATCCTGGTTAGGAAGTAGACATATTTTGTACTTTGAGAAGTGGTCAATGGCACATGTACCCTTCCCTCAGGCCAGGTGGGGCAATTTGAGTCTCAAATGCAGGCAGCCATCCTGAACCCAATAATGGTACAGGATACACTGAACTTCATGGAAAAGGTTGCAGGGAGACATTGTGAAAGCTGCCTTTGAAGATTTTTTGAGATAGATGAAATCAACAGTTTGGCAGGGTCTAGGAAGCAAAGCATAATGGTGGACAAGATTGATGTTTAGCTCAGCTCTCCTACAGCAACACTTTTTGTTTATTTGTTCATTTTTTTTTCAACATGTCTTGGGTTTTGCTAAATCCTCAGGTTGGATATTTTTCCTAACTTCAATTTTAACATTCAATAAGAACAAGGGGCAATGGGAGATAATGACTGAATAGACCCAGCTTTCAACAGAATTTACAGTCCAGAGGGAGAGATAATGGCCAGAAAGTACTCAAGAATGCAGAAGAATGGGAGCTGAGCTAAAGTAAGAGATAGATAGTTGCCTATTTTCCCTTCTGGGGAAAGGTGCGATTTCAAGGAAACAAATTTCTTGTATAGAACTCATCCCAAAGGGCACATGTGTTCATTTCCTCCCCTAGGAATTTTGCTTTCATTCTGTGGAATATCTACTAGTGAGCAGTGAAGTGAGATTCTCTTCCCTCAGCCCTCTGTAGAGACTTTCTGGAAGCTGGGACTCATTTTTTGGATAGTCCCTGCTGTAAGTCTATACATTACTTTGTTTGGCAGGACATTTGAACAAATAATATCCCTGCCACCTTTAACTTTCAGTGTATTAATTTGAAAATTGTAAATGACCACCCCTTATTTGGTAATCTAGAAAATCCAAATCCTTCATGGACCAGAATGTCAAAACTTCTGGGCTAGGCCTGGGAATTACATAGATAGTAGCAGCCAAACTACATGTATCCATGAATCTAGTAACAATGCAGAAAGACACAGAGGAGAAGGTGTCTGGCCTGGCTCTGAGAAAATGAATCTCAACAATGGGTAGAGGTTTGTTTCTCCATATGATGGGTGGAAACTCAAGAACTGCTGAGGTGCATGAACCCAAGTGGCATCACCTCTCACCCAACATTAGCATTTATAGAGTGATACTGCTTGAAACTAATTTGGAGGGTCACCTAACCAAATGTGTGTCCTGACAGTGGGATCCAGACTTTGTCCTATAGGGATACTAGAGCTGCAGAACAGTGGCGGCAAATATGCAGTGGTTGAGGGAGAAATACATTTTCAGTCTGATATCCTAAGGTTTAGCTTACGCTTAGGTGGAACACTCCTTAGTTTCTATTGAGTACCTGAGGTAGGGAGGCTTCAGCTCCCCATGCAGGCTGGTGGCAGAGAGTGGTGGCCAAGAGGAGCAATCATTGACTTTACTTAAATCTGGCAGGCACAAAGCCCTGGCACATTTGCTTATTGATAGAACTGAACCACAAAGACTTTATTAATGTAGACTGGCAGTATGATTACAAAAGACTGGGATTACCAGAGTCTTATGGTGAAGGGGGAGCAAGATGGGGAAAGAGGTATCAGCTTCCTTGTTCCAAACATCCTACTGGATGGCCTTTATGATGCATTGGAGCACTGGAGTGGTTCACACTTCAGATACCAGTATACTCCTGTTGTTTAGTTGCTAGAAATGTTTTGAACTCTCCATCTAGGAAGTGGGTACTGGTTTAGACAATTGGTTTGAAAGTCTTCAACTGGACAGACCAACCAAGAACCCTCCAAGATGGTACGCTGGTTCTCTTTTAGTGGAAAAGATTGATTTTTCTCTTCCATTTATTGCTTGTAGGGGGTGAGATTTACTGGTTGCTTGTATTTCTCTACAGCTGAAACTTCAACCCCGAGTCACTGATTCACAAGAATTGGACTGAGATCAGCTGAATAAAAGACAGAGCCACCTAGTCCCACCAAATTAAACATCTTCATACTCTCATTATCTTGTACTGTGTATGTCCTTTGCACAGTTGTAGTGGACAAACTGCAGTAACCAGTGCCAGAACATTGGTACAGTACTGGTCAAACAATATCCCAGAAACCCCCAATCCAGTTTCACCTTACCTGTTCATCTAGTCAAATGTGCAAAAGTTATCACAGAGCAGAATCATTGGAAAAATTTTGGCAACATGTTTAATCAGAAGAGATCACCTTGCCCAAGGAATAATAAACCAGCCACAACAGAGATTCCATTTCATAAACAGAATTCTGAGATACTAGAAATTGAAATTAGAATTTGGATGGTAAATAAGATTAACAGAATAAAAGTAAAGTTGAAATTATAAATTTTAGGAGTAATCCAAAATTTGTATCAAGAAGTCAAAGACAAAATCACCAAAGATTTAGACACATCAAGAAAATAAGTTGTAGTCTTCCAAGATATGAAATGTATAGTAGAATAATTCAGTAACAGAGTAGAGCAGATTGAATAAAGAATTTATTACATCAAATACAAAGATTTTGAATGCTTTCAAATGCACAAACAGGAAAAGTGAAGAGCAAAAAAGAACAATTCTCTCAGAAAGATCTGGTATAATTCCAAGAAAACTTAAATTATTTTTATATGAATTCCTTAAGTTAATAAGGTTGCTCTGAAAGATACAGATGCTATTCTCCAAAAGATAATCAAGGACAACTTCTCAAAATTGGAAGAGTTTTTCACCTTTAGGTAGAAGACAGTGTCAGAACACCAGCATGACTCAACCCAAACAAAGCATCTCCCACACATGTAATAATTAACTACAACATAGTTAACATGAGGGATAAAATACTCAAGGAGCTAGATATAAGAAACTTATAATCTACAATAGGAAGAATAGTAGAATGACTGCAAATATTTCTTCTAAACCTTTTCAAGCTAGAAAGAGGATGGTCATTTACCATCAACATCATGCAATAAAATAATTTTCTATTCAGGATCCTGTATGCAGCTAACCTGAGGTTTTTATAATAGAAAAATTAAATACATTAATGATATTCACAACTTTAAGAAATTTACCACAACCAGACCAGCTCTTCAAAATATTTTCAGACCCATCCTTCACAATGACCATAATGCTTTATTATCAAAGTAAACTCAAACAGAACTTTTTTGTTTTTTTTTTTTTTTTTTTTTAAATAAAAACCCAACTTACAGAGGTTTAAAAATGTTCAGTGGACTTTTAAAAAATTTGACACTCTAAATAATACCAGGCTTATTAGTAATCTCAATTAATATGACTGGCTTAAAATGTCCTATAAAGAGACACACATTGGATGTCTGGATACAAAAACTCAGGCAAGATATCTGCTGTATACAAGAATCTCATCTTACCTTATAATATAAATATAGACTCTGGGTGAAGGGATGGTCATATATAATTCAGGCAAATATAAATAAGAAAAAAGCAGGTGTTGTAATATTGTTTGCAGATACAATGGGCTTTAAATCAAAAAAAGTAAGATAAGAATCATCATTTTATGTTTGGTAATGGTAACCCTAAAAATAATGAGGTTTTCATTATAAATATTTATGTGCCCAATCAAAATGCTTCTCAATTTATAAGAAAGACTTGAAGTGACATGATTATCTTCAGGGCTAGAATTTCTGGAATTTAAACATCCCTTTGGCATGGTTGTATGGATCCTCCAAAAAGAAATTAAGCAAATAAATTTTAGATTTCATTAACCATACAACAATTGGATGCAACAGACATATATAGAACATTTCATCCTAACAATACATATTCTTCTCATCAGTGCATGGAGTATCCTCTAAAGTAAATCACATCTCAGGTCACAAGGCTAAACTCAGCAAATTTAAAAAATAAAAATTATTCTTTGAATCCTCTCAAAGCATGGTGGAATAAAAGTTGATCTCAGTAATAACAGGATTCTGAAAGCTCTCACCAAGATATGAAACCTAAATAATCTTATACTAAATGATGGATCAGTCATAGATAAAATTAAGAAAAAAATTATCAAATTTTTTGGAACAAAATGATAATGCAGACATGAATTATGAGAACCTCTGAGATACTGCAAATGCAGTCCTAATAGGAAAATTTATAGCATTGCAAGCCTTCTTCAAGAGAACGGAAAGAGTAGAAATAAATAATTTAATGGGACAGCTCAAGCAACTGGAAAATGAAGAACATTCCAACCCATACCCAGCCGAATATAATGAAAACCCTAATTTAGAGAAGAATTAAATGAAATTGATAACACATAAGTTATACAACAGATCAATGAATAAAAATTTTGCTTACTTGAAAATGTTGATAAAATAGACAGAACCTTGTCTAACATAGCCAGAAATAAAAGATTAAAATCTCTTTTCATCCAACAATAATGACAGTGACAAGATAACCACAGATATTGTAGAAATTAAAATAATACTTAATGGATATTACAAAACTTTAATACACAGAAATATGAAAATATAAAGAATATTGACCAATACATAAAATCAAGCCACTCTTCTACACTTAGCCAGAGACAAGTGGAAATTTTGAACAGGCCTATATCAAGTTCTGAAATAGCATCAACTATACAAAATCTTCCCAGAAAGAAAAGCTTTAGACCATCAGAATTCTACCAAACCTTTAAATTGGAAATAGTACTCATATTACTTAACCTTTTCCAAAACATAGAAAAATAAGAAATACTTCCCAACACATTATATGAGTCAAGTATCATCTTGATCTCAAAACCAGAAATAGATGCAAGAAGAAAAGAAAATTATAGACCAATATTTCTAGTAAATATTGATGCAAAAATAAAAATTAAGATCCTGGCAAATAGTATCCAGCAACACATCAAACAAACTATACATCACAGACCACTGAGTTTTCTCCTAGTCTCTCAAGAATGGTTAAATATAAACATTCTGGTACAAATATTTTTGTTAAGGTGTGATTTTTCTTCTGGGTATATGCCCAGCAGGGGAATTACCAGATTGAATGGCAGATCTATTTTCAGATCTCTAAGTGTTCTCCATATATCTTTCCAAAAGAAATGTATTAATTTGCATTCCCAGCACCAGTGCAGAAGTGTTCCTTTTTCTCCACATCCACGCCAACATCTCTGGTCTTGAGATTTTGTGATATAGGCTAGTCTCACTGTGGTTAAATGATATCTCAAAGTAGTTTTGATTTGCATTTCTCTGATGATTAAAGATGATGAGCATTTTTTCATGTGTCTGAAGGTCATGTGCCTATCTTCTTTAGAGAAGTTTCTCTTCAAATCCCTTGCCCATCCTGTAATGGACCTATGGGCCATTTTAAAAGGGTAAGGGTGAAACTCAGCAAATGTGAAATGTAAATGTCATGCCATGGTAACTAGGAAAATCCCAGGAAGGCTATGTTGACTATTGGGATGAAAATATGTCAAATGGTCTATGAAGCTAGTGTATGATGCCCCATGATCTTATCAATGTATGCAGCTATGATTTAATAATAATATAAAGGAAAAGAAATCAAATTAAAAAAAGAATGGTTCAATATATATATAAATAAAATACATCACATAAAAATTAATAAAATAAATACAATATGCTTCACTAAATTCATGCAGAAAATGCTTCTGATAATATTTGGCATCCTTTTATGATCAGAACACTTAAGAAAATACTAATAGAAGGGACATTTCTTAAACAAATAGAGGCTATCTATGCAAATCTATAACCAATTATATTTTGAATATAGTAAAATTGAAAAACTTTTAAATTCAGATGAGAAACCAGGCAAGATTGCTCATTATTTTCACTTCATTTTAACATGGTAATGGAAATCTTAGCCATTGCAATCAGGCAAGACAAAGCTACAAATGATATTTATATAGGATCAGAAGAGATAAAATGTTCACTCTTTGCAGATGATATGATCATATACCTTAAAAACCCCAGGGACTTTACCACAAAACTTTTAGAAATGATCAAGAAGTGCATCATCATTTCAGGTTACAATATCAATACTCACAATTCAATAGCATTAATATAAACCAACAATAGTCAAGCTGAAAAAACAGTCATGGGCTCTATTCATTTTACAGTAATGCCAAAGAAAATTAAATATCAGAGAGTGTATGTATCAAAGGAAGTGAACGATCTCTATAAAGAGAACTATGAAACTCTGAGAGGAAAAATAGCCAAAGATGTCAACAAATGAACAAACACAACATGCTCATGGCTGAAAAGAATCGCCATTGTTAAGAAATCCATACTACTCAAAATATTCTAAAGATTTAATGCAACCCCCTGTAAAGCACTGTGTCATAGTTGAAAGATTTTTAAATACTATTACTTCATATTATGTGGAAACAGAAAAAATTCCTCGAATATCCAAGATATTATTCAGAAATAAAAATAAACAGGGGTGATCACACTATCAGACGTCAGACTATACTATAAATCTATAGTGATTAAAAAAGCATGGTATTAACACAAAAATAGAGAGGTAGATGTACAGAACAGAATTTAAAACAAAGAGATGAATCAAGACACTTATTACTTGATCTTTGATAAGCCTATCAAAAGCTTAAATTGTAGGAAAGACTCCCTATTTAACAAATGGTGCTGGGTAAATAGGATGGTGACTCGTAGAAAACTGAAGCTGGAAACAAGCCTTTTACCTCTAACAAAATTGAATCTCACTGAATAAAAAACTTAAACCTAAGACATGAAACCATAAAGATTCCTGAAAACATTGCAGGGAAAACATTTGATGAAGTTGGCCTGGGAGAAACTTTATTCGGAGGACCACCAGGGCAATTTAAGCAATGAAAAAAATACATTACTGGGATGTGATGAAAGAAAAATCTTCTACACTGCTAGAAAAACAGTAAGTAAAGCAAATAGACTGCCCTCAGAATGGGAGAGTATATTTAAAAGTTATGTTTCTGACAAAGGTCTGATACCCAGAATCAGACTTCTGCCAGATCCAGAAAACTCAATTGTGTTAATAAGAAAAGAACAAGTGATCTCATTTTACTAACAGCAAGAGTCCTGAACAGAAGCTTCTCTGAAGAAGACTGAAAAATGTTCTACAGACAGGTCAAAAAAAAAGTTCACTATCTTTAATCATCAGGGAAATTCAAATCAAAACCACTATGAAATACCATCTCACGCCAGTAAGAGTAGCCCACATAACAAAATCTCAAAAGTACAGCTGTGGGCATGGGTGTGAAAAAAGTGAAAAATTCTCCACTTCTGGTTGAAATGCAAACTAATATTTTCTTTTTGGAAAGAAATTGAGAGAACACACAGGGATATAAAAATTAACCTACTGTTGAATCCTGCCATTCCTCTACTTAGAGTATATCCAAGTGATTTGCAAAAATGTATTTGCCAAAAGAATATTTGCACCAGATCATTCATTGCAGCTCTATTTGAACAGCCCAAGTCATGTAAGAAGTGTCCATTGGCCAATTAATAGATTAACAAATTGTGGTATATGTATACCATGGAATACTATGCAGCTTTAAAAAATATGGAGACTTGTGGTATATGTATACCATGGAATACTATGCAGCTTTAAAAAATATGGAGACTTTACCTCTTTTATAGGCTCCTAGGTTTACATATAGGTTTACATATAGGCTCCTAGAACATATTCTCTTCAGTAAAGTATCTCAAAAATAGGGGTTTGTTATTCAACCTACTCAGTACTTCTAAAATAAAACTTACATTTACTCATGCTTTATTATGAAAGATAGACCACAACTATAACCCAGGATGAAGGAGAAAAATTGAATGGAAAAGAACTGGAAGGGGACATAAATGGAGGGGTAAATGGAGGAACCACACCTACAGAGTATATTGCAAGAGTAAAAGTGAAATCTGTCAAGTGTAGGCCATAAATTCCTTAACAAAATAATCAAGTAAATGAGGGGAAAGCTATGTTGCTAGTTTTGATATAAGCACATCAGATTGTATTAAAAAAAATCAGCACATTGTAGAGAAACATGCATAAATGTATTAAGAATCAATGTGTATATGAATTCATTAATAAAATAAATAAATAAATATGTACATTGCTTTGGGAAGTGTAGACATTTTAATAATGTTGATTCTTACTAGCATAGCATTGTATATTTTTCCATTTGTTAACATGTCCAAATATTTATTTTTTCAGAGTTTCATAGTTCATTTTATAGAGATCATTTTCATCCTTTGTTAGATTCACTCCCAGACATTTCATCTTCTTTGGCAGTATTGTAAAGGGAATATAGTCCTTGGGCACTCAAATACAAAACTCCTACAAGTTATCAAGAAATACAGCAGCATCTCAGGATACAAAATCTCCATTCTTGTTTTTTTTTCATTAATTCCTTTATTTTTTCTATCACTCTCCTCTACACATTAAGAGAAACTTCTCTAGAAACAAACAAATCACTATACACATTACTATACAAGTGATTTCTGAATGTGTAGTATTAAACTCTATACTTGCAATGTAATAATTGTAGAGTGTGAAGTATATCTGAATAGAGTTATTATTTTTTAATGCATGGGTTGTTATCCATGAGAAAAATAGAGAAAAACCTTCCCCAAAATATAATATATGAGTACTGTACCTCACAACTATGATTCCAGCAATTTTAGAGACCAAGGCAGAAAGATCCCTGGAAGATAAAGGGTTTCAGACCAAACTGAGCAACATAGTAAGACTTCACTTTTCTATGAAATAAGTTCAAAACTTTCACAAAAGTTGTGGCATGGGCCTTTTCTCTTGGCTGCTGAGAAGCATAAACTGAAGAGGATAACTTGAGCTTAGCAGATTGCATTTCCTCGAACCATGATGGTACCAATGTATTTTTCTAGGCAAAGGTTGAAATGCAGTATGCAATCTATAAGATAGATACTGTAAAGTGGCAGGATTACTTTGGTAGCGTACAAAACATGTTATACACATATTTTAACTGAAATTTATTACCAGAACTGCCAGTCCAGCTTAATATGGAAAAGTAAATTATTACAACACACTACAATCATACAATCAATTAGAAAAAACAAACAGTAGCCTCAAAACACACATAAAAGGCTTTTGACAGAGGCAACGTATCTCATTGACAAAATCTTTTAAAAATGTTAGATGAGAGGAGGTGCATGTGGCAGATCAAAGCGCTGCTCAAGCCAAACTGTAACAACAATAAAAGAAATCTTAGATGAGATGGTAATATCTTTAGAAATACTAATGGGATTTACACATGAGTGGATACATATAACGTGCTATATTCACTAAATGGAATATTTTTTAATAATTAAAAGGAATGAAATACACATTTATGTTACAATAGGAATGAACCTTCAAATCCTTATTATAAGAGAACAAGGCCACTTGCAAAAGACCTCACAGAGTCTGAGTAAACTTAAAAGAAAACATCAACAAAAGGCCAATTGTCTGTTAGGTGTAGAGGTCAGAAAAATGAGGATATTGTGAAAGATGAAAGTGACTGCTAATAAGCATTTTTTTATGATGATATCTTTATAGTTATATTCTTTATGTGGGGGAGAAGACAAAGTTCTAAAATTAGATTGTGATAATGGCTGTACAATTATGTGATTATGCTACCAAACACAGAACTGTACATTTTCAAAACATGAATTGCTTATTACAAGGAAGCTATTTGATGTTTTTCAAAAATTCAGTACTCAAAAGACACACAACATAAGAAAGTACCCAGGTTGTGAGAGTACTTGAGAGAGAGTCAACCCTATCTCCCAACTCACACACAGGTTTTCACAAATTGAAATGGAAGGCACATTGTTCAATCCTACCAAAGCTGTCATTTTATTTTTCCTTGAGACATATTTTGACTCCTTCCTCTTGGACCTGTTGCCATAATATCATGACAGCTAACCACAGTCTCAAATCTTGGGTTCAACAGATCCTATTGTTTCAGCCTCTTGAGCATCTGGGTGTCCAGGTTCTCCCCTAGATTGCCCAATTACTTTTGATCACATGCTTCTGCCTCCCACAGTGTTAGCGTTACAGGTGTGACCCAGGGCTCCAGACCTTGAAGTTGGGATATTTTGCTATATTTTTTGTTTGTTTTTGCAGTAATTTTGGCTGAGGCTGGGTTTGAACCCACCATTTTCAACATATGGGGCTTGCACATTACTGTGTTGAGCCACAAGTGCCACCAAGTTGGGATATTTTTCAAACTAAGGTTAGTGGCCAGAGGTGAAGCTTTATGCCTGTCATCTAGGCTCATTGAGAGGCTTCATCAGTTGGATTGTCTCAGTTTCTGAATTGGAGACCAGCCTGAGCACTAGTGAGATCCCTATCTCTGAAAAAATAAGAATGATTGGATGTTATACAAACACCTGGAGTCCCAGTTTAGTGAATAGGTTTACTTGATCACAATACTTGATGTTTATTGTGAGCCAGGGCACTCTACTGATGGAAAAAAATGAGACTCTGTCTCAATACATAAATGAAGAAAAATATCGGCTTGGAACTTACCCTTAATTTTCACTTTTGACCACGAATAGAGAGTTGAAATTTTGCCATACAAAAGATGTCAACTAGACAAATTATTCTCTCATAGGGAAATTGTTTTTCTACAACCTCTATAAATCAACCCTTTGAATTTTATGTAACTCTGACCCTTTGATATCCTAGATTCTTGTAGTGACTGGATACTGCCCACACAATGCATCCTTAACTGAAAACAGGCTTTTTGTATACAAAATATCTGAACAATATTCTCCCTCTCTTCTCTTTGGATTCTTCAGTCTGGGTCAATATTCCCTTGCCCCATTAGTCTGAGTCCTAAGACCTGGCATATCTGGAGAACACCTACTCTTCATATCACCTGGTGATATCCTAAGGAATCAATACTAAACCCATTTGTCCTGGCTCATTCCCTTCCTGGGGGTCACAAAAAAATCCTCCTTTATGAAGTCCCATATTGTATCTGTCTGCTAATCTCTCCTACTAGTTGAGCTTTTGGAAACTATTTCCTAGAAAATTTTATTTCTTTCATTCTTTGTTTGATTATTTTCCATGAGACAGACTATCACTCGGTTGCCCATGCTACAGTGTCATAGCATCAGAGTAGCACACACCAACATCCCACTCTTAGGTTCAAGGGATTCTCCTGCCTCAGCCTCTGGAGTTGTAGGAACTAAAGGCAAGGGCCACTACTCTTGATGACCTTTTGTGTTTGAGTACAATCTGGGTGTGTAATTGGAACTGAGGGTATCTTGCTGTTGCTTAGCCTTGCCTCCAACCCCTGATTTCAGGGTATCAGCCTACCTTGGCCTCTCAGAGCAACCAAATATTGTAGTCATGTGTGGAAAATGTCATTGAGCTCTGCTTAAGAAGTGACCTTATCAGGGTCATTGAGGAGTGTCCAATCCTCAGGCCATAGTGACACATAGAGATTATGTCAGGACTATTTTGCATATCCATGATGGAAGATATTACCACAATTATGTGTGGATCATTTAGTTGTTCATGAAGTTTTATTAGTGATCCTGTATTGAACATGTGGCCCAACATAACTCTTCTACTACCTAAGTGGCCAAGCAAAAAAAAACATTGTACACACCTCACCTGGAGTTCAGAAATGTTGCAACTTTCCAACTAGGCTGATATATCTTATGATCATGACAAATAATTGAAGATATGTGTACATCACTAAACACTTGACTTGTCTTTAACTCTGTACTTGAAATGGGTGAATTGTGGAGTGTGTGAATTATATTCAAATAGATTTGTTATTTTTTAGTTTCTTTTTATATGGAGTAATAATAATAATGCAAGAAAAGTAACATTCACAGTCAAAAAACGGTAGGTGTATCATGGCATGCTTTGACTCTGAAGTTCAGTATGTTAACTTCTAATTTTTTCCCCAAAGTCTCTAAAATTAGACAACCAAAATTTGTAAATAAAAATAAAACATAATTGTAAAATACAGACTATAATAAATGTTTAGAATATAAAAAGGGAAATACTTCAAAATCATTCTACTTCATTAAGACCACCCTGATATTAAAATTAAAAAATAAAATAACATATTATTATGGAAATAGAAACATACTTTATTTGTAAATGAGGATGCAATATCTTAACACATTAACAAGATGAATTAAAAAGGGATGTTCAAGTAATGTACTTTGGTCAATATTAAATTTAATTTAAGTGAGAATTATTCACTATTTTCTTTTCATGTTTTTCTTTTACTTTCCTTCACCCCCTTCCTTCTTCTCTTATGTCTCCTCTTCCCCTCCTCAATGCCCCACCATCTCATTAATTGTCATTAATTATCCTCATATCAAAGTTGTATACATAGGATTTATGTTTCTCCATTCTTGTGATGCTTCACTAATTACAATGTTTTCCACCTCCATTCAGGTTAATAAAATCCTGCAAAATAATTTTGATGGCTGAATAGTATTCCATGATATACATATATCCATGTCAATCCATTCCATGTTAATGCATGTCAATCCATTCCTGGTTTTAGGGGCATTTTTGCTCTTTCCAAATTGCAGTGATTGTAAATTTAACTGTGATTAACAGTCTAGTACAAGTGTCTGTATAATAAAAGGTTTTTTTGTTTTGTTTTGTTTTTTGTTTGTTTTCCTTCTAGATAGGTGTACAGTAATGGGATTGCAGGACCAAACGGGAAGTTTAGGTTGAGTTCTTTCAGATTTCTTCATACTTCTTTCCAAAAAGTTTGCATTAGTTTGCAGTCCCACCAGCAGTGTATAAGTGTATGGTGCTCTCCACATACACATCAGCATCTGCAGTTTTGAGATTGTGTGATATAGGCCATTCTCGTTGGGTTTAGATGATAGCTCAGGGTTTTTTGTTTGTTTGTTTCAGTTTTGACTGGGCTGGATTTGAACCCACTACCTCTGGCATATGGGTCCAATATTCTACTCTTTGAACCACAGGTGCCTACTTCTCAGAGTGGTTTTAATTTGCATTTCTCTAATACTTAGGGATGATGAAAAATTTTTGAATGTGTTTGGTAGCCATTAATCTGTCTTCCTTAGAGAAAGTTCTGTTCATCTCTCTTTCCCAATGATGTATGGACTTGTTTTATATTTGTGGATTAATTTAAATTTTGTATAGATCCCAGTTGTTAAGGTTTTGTTTGATTCAAAATATGCAAATATCCTTTCCCATTGGGTAGGTTGTCTATTTGCTTTGGTTGTTGTCTCCTAGGCTATACAGAAATTTTTCAGTTTACTTAAATCCCATTTGCTTATTATTGTTGTTTTTACCTTTCCCATGGCAGTCTTCTTCATAAAGTTTTTCCTCAGGCTGATGTATTACTGTGCTTTTTCTACTCTTTCTTTCAAAATTTTTATCATTTCATGCTTTAAATGTAAATTCTTTTTCCATCTTGAATCAATTTTTGTGAGTTGAGAAAGGTGTGGGGTCAGGTTCAATCTTTTACATGTGGATATCTAGTTCTCCCAGCACCATTTATTGAATAGGTTATCTTTCCCCAGTGGATGTTCTTCTTTGGTTCATCAAAGAGTATTTGGTTGTAAGTTATAGGTTTCATTTTCTAGTTTTCTATTTGATTAAAAATGTCTATGTCTCCATTTTTGTGCCACTGCCAGGCTGATTTGCCTAAAATATAGTATGGTGATATTCTCGGCTTTGTTTTTATTACTAAGAACTGCCTTAGCTATACAGTTTTTTTCTGTTTCCATACAAAACACAGAATTATTTTTTCCAACATTCTTCCGAAACAGAATGTTGGTATTCTAATAGGGATGTCATTTAATATGTAGATTACTCTGGGAAGTACAGACATTTTAACAATGTTGATTCTTTCCAGCCATGAGCATGGTATGTTCTTCCATTTGTAAAAGTCTTCTGCTATTCTTTTTCTTAGGGTCTCATAATTTTCTTTAAGGAGGTACTTCACTTCTTTTGTGAGATATATTTTTAAGTATTTCATTTTTTGGGGGGCTGTGGAGAAGAAAGTTGCACCCTTAATTATCCTTTTGTCTTGGCTTTTTTGGCATATACAAAGGCAACTGACTTGTAGACATTGATTTTATATCCTGAGACATTACTGTATTTTTTAATGACTTCTAAGACACTTGTGGTTTAGTGTTTAGGGTTATTTAAGTATAAGTTCATATGATCAGGAAAGAAAGAGAGTTTGACCTCTTGTGCTTCCATTGGATGCCCTTTATTTTCTCATTTTGCTTAATTTCATTGGCTAGAAATTCCAACAACTTGTCCAATAGAAATTACAGAGGATGACCTTGTCTGTTACCAATTCTATGAGGAAAAGCTTTCAGTTTTACTTCATTCAGTAAAATATTAGCTGTGGGTTGATCATAGATAGATTTGATCAGTTTAAGAAATGTACTACCTTCGCCTATCTGCCTCAGTGTTCTAATTAGATATAATACTTTTTTTTATTAAATGATTTTTCTGCATCTATTGAGATGATCATATGATCTTTGATTTTGCTTTGTTGTTAAGTTGAATAACGTTTATAGACTTGCATAAGTTAAACCAGTCTTGCATCTCTGGGACGAAACCTACTTCATCATGATGTATGAATTTTGTGAAGATCAGCTGTAATCTATTGGTGAGGATTTTGTTGAGAATTTGTGAATCTATATTCATTAGTAAAATTGGTCTGAAATTATTTTTAGTTTGGTCTTTTTTTCATTTTGTTATCAAGGTGACATTTGCTTCATAGAGAGTATTGAGGAAGATTTCTTTCTCTTTCATTTTTGGAATAATTTCTGCAGTATAGAAATAATCTCTTCCTTGAAAGTTTGATAGACCTCTGTTGTAAAGCCATACGGACCAGGTATTTTTTGTTGAGAGGTTTTTTATTGTTTCTTTGATATCCAGTGCTTAAAATAGGTCTGTTCGGGAGATCTATTTTATCTGGGCTAAGTCTAGGAAGAGGCTGTGATTCCAATATTTATCCATTTCTTTCACATTTTCAAATTTCTGGACTTAAAGTTTCTGGTAGTATTCAGAGATAATCTTTTGTATCTCTGGGTCATCAGTTGTCATTTTTCCTTTATCATTCCTATGGAGGGTAGTAGAGATTTTACTTTTTTATTTTTAGTTAGTCTGGCCAAATGTTTATGTATTTTATTTATTTAAAAAAAATTCCTTAGGTGGTGCCTATGCTTCAAAGGAGTAGGATGCTGTTTCCATTTATCAGAGGTGTTGTTTTCAATCCCATCTCTGGCCAAAAACTGCAAAAAATAAATAAATAAATAAATAAATAAATAAATAATAAAATAAAATATTTGTTTCATTAATTTTCTCAATTTTATTCATCTCTAATTTAAATTTTTCTTTTAAATATTTATTTTTGTCTTCTGGGTTTAGCTTTATATTGTTTTTTTTCCCATTTTTTTTAAGATGTCTTATGCATTTGTTGATGTGCTCTTTATGTTTTTCTAATGTAGGTTCTAAAGGGATAAATTGTCCTCTCAGAACTGCTTTTGCTGTATTCTACAGGTTTTTGTTGCTTGTCTTTATTGTAGTTATACTGAAGAAGGTTAATTAATTTCTTTTTTATTTCTTCCTGCATCCAAATTTCTTTTAGCATAAGGTTGTGTAACTTTCATGCCTTTGTGTGAGCTTGAACATCTTTGTTGGAGTTCAGTTCTAGTTTTAGTGCCTGATAACATGCAAAGTAAAATTTTAATTCTTTTGATTCTGTTGAAATTGTTTTGTGTCCTAGTATATTATCAATTTTGAAGAATGTTCCATAGGATGATGAAAAGAATATATATTCTTTATCTTTGGGATGGAGTGTTCTATATACATTTATCAAGGAAAGCTCTTCTTGGGTCTCATTTAAATCTCAATTATCTTTGTTTAATTTCTGTTCAGAAAATTTTTTCAGCTCTGACAGAGTGATGTTCAAGATCTCTTTTATCATAGTGTTATAGGATGTCATATTGCTCAGACTAAGCAAGGTCTATTCCAAGAATCTGGTTGATTTTTTAAGGTGGAGAAATATTTAGATATGAAATGTCTTCTTGTTGTATTTTTCCCTTGATCAATATAAAGTGACAATTTTTTTTTTTTTTTACTTTATTCCCTGTAAATCTACATGTATCTGAAAGTGAGATTGCAACTCCTTTTTCTTCTGACTCCTTTTACCTGAAAAATTGACTTCCAATATTTAGCTCTGTGTTTTAATTCATCTTTGGACATGAGGTGTGTTTCCTGCAGACAGCAAACAGATGGCTCTTGTTTTTTACTCCAATCAGCAAATCTATGCCTTTTCAGTGGGGAATTGAAGCCATTGACATTTATTGAGATGACTGATAAGTGTGGTAGCATTTTATTTATCTTAGGTTGTGAAAGTTCACTGTTTAGTTTTGCCTTTTGCATCATTGTGGAAGATAGATTCTGTCCCTTCTGGGTGTTTACTTCACAGAAGGTCCATTATGATTGTCAGTGAGTAGAACAGGTTGAAATATTTCTTGATATTTTCTTTAGTGAGTGAAACATGTTGAAGTATTTCCTGTCATTTTCTTTAAACAGATGCTCTGAATAGAAATTAACAGAAACAAATGCTGGTGTTGTGTCCAATTTCCTCAAGGTTTGCCTATCAGTAATAGATTTGATTTGTTCATCAATTTTACAGCTTGGCTTGGTGGGATATAGAATTCTGGGCTGGAAATTGTTATGTATAAGTAGATGAAAGGTAGATTACCATTGGCTTTTGGCTTGAAAAGTATCACTTACAGAAATACACATTCACTTTAATAGATATTCTCATGTAAGTCACTTTGTGCTTACTCTTCACAGGTTGCAAAATCTTTTCTTTTGTCTTAACTTTAGATAGATTCATCAGAGTGGTCTTGGAGATGCTGTATTTTTAATTGAGGTCACCAGGGGACTAATATCCCTCTGAAAATAATACATTAGAAACTTTGGTGATATTTGGGAAATTTTCATTAATAATATTGTCTAGAATGGCTTTCATTCCTCTAGGGGTATTCTTCTTCCCATTCTCGGATACCTATAATTCATATGTTTGAACACTTCATAAAGTCCCATATTTTTTACAGTGTGAACCTTCTACTTTCTCTGTCTTCTTTTCTACCTCCTTTGCATTATCTCAGGAACTTTATCTTCTGAGATTTCTTTGAATTGTGTATGGTCTAGTTTGCTGTTGATACTTTCTATTCTATTTTTAAGTTCCCTAATTGACTGCTTCAGTTCTTTCAGCTCTGCTATATCCTTTCTATATTCTTCATATTGTTCATGTTTTATTTGATTCTATTTTTGGATTTCCTAATGGTTATTTTTCACTTTCTCAGCAATTTCCTTCATTATTTTTTGTTTTTCATTTTCTCAGCAATTTTCTTCATTTTTACATCATGTGTATTTTAAATGCTCCTTCTGTTGTTTGTAATGTTTCTTTATAGATGGAATTCCCTGCTGTAGCTACCTCATAGTTTTTTGAAGGAGTTGCTGTGCACTGATATTTCTTGGTACCAGAATTTTTCTGCTGATTCTACTTCATGACTGCTTTCTTGTATCTTTTTCCTTGCCCTAATTTTTATTTCACTTATTCTTGCTCTTCACATTACTGTGCCTCTGGCTTAAAGTTTTAATGAGTCCTTTTGGTGCAGGACCAGAAGAATGAGAATATTTAAAAGTAAGAATGAAAAAAAAATATTTTAAGAATTAAGGAAAAAAAAAAAAAAAGAAAGAAAGGAATGTTGGTGAGTAAAAGGAAATATTAAGAAGAAGAAGAAGAAGAGCACCGAAAGTAGGAGACAGGAGTAATATAATATTATGACCCAATCTTAAAAAAAAAAAAAAACCAACCTCTGGTGTGCTGGGTTGTGTTTTTGCCTTTAGGCCAAAAGCTCTTTGCCAAGCTGATCAGACACAGTACCCAAACTCTACCAAGTACAGAGGAAAGACAAAAATAGTATAATATAAACCAAAATAAACAAAGAAAAACTCTTATGGGATAAAATTTGGGAAAAAAATTATATAAGGGTGGCAGAAATTTTGATAATACTGCAACTCTAAATGTTAAAGAAAGAAAAAAATGGAAGATTGTTTTTAAACTACAGTACTGGGGACATAAAGTGAGAGAAAATAGGGAAGAAAAGAAAGTTAAAAAAAAAATGTCAAGGAAAATGATTTAAAAAAGATCAACAACAAAAACACACAAAACCCACCAAAACAAAAAACAACAGTATATATATCTTCCTGAATGTTGTCTGGACAACAGGTGCCCTGAGGTATTAGATGTTAATAACAATATTGACACAGTTTTACAAGTTGGAGACTGAAGGCCTCTTCTGATTTTCCAGCCCCTGCAATCTTGTGAGAACAAATGTATTCTCATCCTCCTTAAAAGATACTCTAACCTGTGAACCTTGTCTAAGCAGAAGCTTTCCAAAGTAAACACTTGTTTCTGACATCATTTTTGGCATGGCTGCCTGTCTTTTCAGTGTGCCAAAACAGTTTTCACTGTATGCCCTTCAGGGCCAATCAATCTTCCAAATACGTATATCTCTGCTCTTCCCCATGACCTCAGGTCCTAACTTTGGGCAGCTCATTCACTAGATTACACACCCAAGGACTCCTGGCCATTGCACTGTGGCAACCCACAGGGGAAGCTCCCCCACGGTAGTTGTATGTAAAATGCACAGATGAATAATATTAGCTGCTTTCTGGCCAGCGTCTCAGTTTGGGGCCACAGACAATGCACAAAGTTGTCCACACACGTGCCCAAGATCTCCAAAGCCAATTACGTCAAGTGGCCAAGTTAAAAAAAAAAAAAAAAAAAAAAAACAGGTAATGCTTTTACTTCTTGCAGTCTTGATACTTTTATGGTTACAGATGTGGATATCCTCTGACTTAACAAAAACATATACAACTTGAAAGTCTTCCACCACTTTTTTCATCCTTATGGGGTCTGTAAGTCTCTCAATGACTCCCTTACTCACAAAAGGGTAGTTTCTGGCCAGAACACACCATCCAGACATGCCTGGAGTCTTCTATCTCAAATATCACTGGACCTGGTACAACAAGCTATTATTTGGCCAACATCTTACTCTCCTCCTCAGCCAGAGAGAAGGATGCCTCTTTTTGGCTTTGTAATACACCATGCAGGGAGCAAGCAAATTTCAGTAGAGTTCTCTCTGTGCCAAGTAGAGCTTGAACCATCAGCCACTACTCTCTGTGGTAGCCAAACTGCTTGATTGATTCTTATTACCTGTCTCCAGGCACTGGCAGACTCCTGAAATTCTTGGATGACTTCCAAGCATAAGAGGAAGCTGAGGAACCTTTTTATTTTTTAATCTATGAGCTGTTATTTATGAAGAAAATAGTCAAAACCTTCACACACAAAAAAAATAAGCATGGTTGAGCATGATAGCTCACACCTACAATACCAGCAAATTTAGAGACTGAGGCAGAAAAATCACTAAAGGTAAGGGGTTTAAGATTGGACTGAGCAACATAGGAAGACCCTAATTTTCAGTAATAAGTGAAAAACATTCCCCATAGTGGTGTTACCAAATTTAATTCTCAGCTGCTGAGAAGGATAATGTCAGGAGGATCACTTGTGGTTTGCAGCTTGAAAAACCTTGATTAGGATGATTAAAATATATTCTTATGGAGCAAAGGAGTAAACACATTATTCAATCTGTAAAAGATATACTGTATAAGTGCAAGAAAATTTCAGTGCCATACAAAATATTTTATACATGTATACCAAATGAAATTTATTACCAAGACTGGTAGTCTAGCTCAATATGGGAAGAGCAACTAATACAACACACCACATTAATATAATCAACAAGAAAAACTACATGTTTGCATCAAGAGACACTGAAAATAATTTTAACAAAGACCACATATCTTCTTTATAAAATTTTTCAAAAAACTTAGATGAGAAGGGAACCTCTTCAGGACTACTAATGGGATTTACAGATGAATATATATATATATATATATATATATATATATATATATATATATATCCCCCTATATTCACACAATGAAATATTTCTCAGAAATCAAAATAAAGGAAGTGCACATTTTTGTTAAAATAGGAATAAACCATAAAATTATTATGATAAGGGAACCAGTCCACTTACAAAATACCACAAAGAGCATGACTGAACTCAGAAGAAACCATAAAGAGAAAGCCATTTGTCTGCTAGGAGAAGGCGTCAGGTGGGGGTGGGTGGTGGGAAAAATGAAAGTGATTAATAGTGGGTATTAACATTCATTTTATTGGGGTAGAAGACAAAATTCTAAAATTAGATTGTTAAAAGAGCTGTACAATTATTATCTATTCTACAAAAATCTTTCAAATGTTGAACTACATTTTTCAATAAAGCTACTTGATGATGTTTTCCAAAACTTAAAGTGCTGAAAAAACTCACAGCACAAAAAGTATGCAGGTCATGAGAGAACTTGAGAGATAGTCAACCCAATCTCCCTGCTCACACACAGATTGCCATGAATTGACATGGAAGGCACATTGTTCCTTTTTACCCAGGCTGTCATTTTCATGTTCCATAAGACAGCGTCTGACACCTTCCCGCTGAATAGTGTCCTGACTTCCACATAGCTAAAGAAAATCTCAAACTCTTAGGTCAACAGATTGCCTCAGCCCTTGAATTTGGGATATTTTTCAAACTATAGTTGGTGGCAAGTTGTTTCATGCCTGTCCACATGGCAATTTGGTAGGCAAAGTCTGTTGGCTTGTCTGAGCTTCTGAATTGAAGACAAGCCTGTGCACTAGTGAGATTCCCATCTCTGACTAGTGAAAAAATGGCTGGAACTTATGAAGGCACCTTGAGTCTCAGCTGAAGAAATAGGTTCACTTGATGTCAACACTTGAATATTGTTGTGAGCTGTGATATAGGGTTCTCTACCGAGGACAAAAAAATGAGGCTCTGTATCAATACATAAGTAGAGAAAACTATTGGTAGAGAACTTATCCCTCATTTTAATTTGGCAACAAATCTAGAGTTGAAAATTTTCCCCTAGATTAGCTGTCAACTAGAGAGATTATTCTCTCATAGGAAAATTGCTTTCCTACAAACTTTATTAATCACAACTTTAGATTTTATGTAACTCTCACTCTTTATTATTTTAGATTCTTGAAGTCGCTAGAAACTTCCTATACAGTGAATTATTGACTCAAATCAGGGTTTTCATATGCACACTAAAAATTCAGATTATACCATCCACCTCTTATGTTGAGCTTCTTCAATCAGGCCAATATTCCCTTCTCATGATCAGTTCAAGGCCAGGGACCAGTCATCCCTCGAGAACCCCTACACATCATATCAACTGGCAATATCCTAACAAACCAAACCCAAATTTATTTGTCATGACAAATTTTTCTGCCCCCTGGGGGCTAGAATATGTTTCCTCCTTTATGTAGTCCCATATTCTATCTGCCTCCTCACCATTTCTCACACATTGGCCCTTGAAATCTGTGCCTAGCAAATTTTTTCTTTTTCTTTCTTTCTTTCTTTCTTTCTTTCTTTCTTTCTTTCTTTCTTTCTTTCTTTCTTTCTTCTTTTATTTCATTATTTTTCATGAGAAAGACTCTCACTTTGTTACTGAGGCTACAGTGTCATGGCATCAGCATAGCACACAGCAACATCTAACTCTTAGGTTGACGAGAGCCTTCTGCCTCAGCCTCTGGAATAGCTCTAACTAAATGCAAACTCACAACTGTTGATAACATTTTCTAATTCAGTACAAATTGTGTGTGTTATCAGGGCTGAGGGTATTTTGGATTACTCAGCCATTTTTCCAACCATAGAGCTAAGGGGATCAGCCAACCTTGGCCTTCTTGGTCAACAAAATATTGTACTCATGCATAACAAAAGTCATTGATCTCTACTTAACAAATGAACTTATTGGGGACTTTGAGGAGAGTCCAATCTCTGGCCCCAGTGAATCATAGGGATTATGTCAGAACTATTTTGCATATCCCTAGTGGCAGATATTATCACAATTGTGCACACTTCTCTTTTTTGCTTATCAGGTTTCATATGTGATTGAGTATTTAGCATGTGGCCAAGCATAACTTTTCTACTTCCTATGTGGCCAAGAACCCAAAGTTTGGACACACCTGGCCCACAGGTCAGAAACATTGGAACTTTCCAGATAGGCTGATATTTACCATAATAATAATAAATAATGTAGGTATGTAGTACACTACTTGAAACATTGCCTAATTAGACTTCAAGAGAGGAACTTCAGTGACACAACTACTTTGAAAAACAAGCCTATTCTAGAGAGCAAAGTGAAATCATAGGAAAAGTAGAACTGAGAATTGTGTGACATACTCATAAGGCTGTGAAATCACTGTCTGATCTTTGGCCATGGGTTCATGGCCTATAATAATCCCAGTATATCACTAGGTATGAACTTTACTATTCCACTTCCTAACAAACCCAAGACGTGAAAAGAAAGTAAGGGTTGTTAAATCCCTTTGGCAGGTACACAAGCACACTATTGGAAGCAGGAATTAAGTGTGGATAAAAGAACACCAATCTGTTGTAACAGTTTGAACCAAGAACCTACTCAGAAGGCCACTCCTCATCCTTAGCAGGAACAAGGATAAGCTTAACATGGTAACACAGGTCAACACCCATTTTGATGTCATCCATGGTGACCATGTAGTGACTTCATCCTGTAATGTCCTGGGATAAATAAAGAATTCCAGTAAAATATATTAAGTGTCCTTTTTTACTTACTTCCTCTAGTATCCCTCAGGTGTTTGAACCAGGACACTTAGCCCTCCATTCACAGAGATGTGATCTCCCATTTGTGCCTAATTTGTTCTATCTATGATCAGGATTACCACCTTTAGACTGACACAGCAATTGATATTTGATACAGCAGTGTGACTAAAGATGCATCACAGCTGCCATGACATCATGGAGTCACTTAAGTAGAATGAATTTTTTTTTTTTTTTAATTTAAGACAGCTTTTCACTTTGTCAGACTTGATAGAGTGCCATGACATCACACCTCACAGCAAGCTTCTAGTCCTAAGTTTAGGCTACTCTTTTGCCTCAACTTCAATGTAACTGGCCTACAGGAGCCTGGCATGGCACAAAATCCAGATATTTTTGGCTCTAGTTTGGCCAGAGCAGAGTTCCAAATTACCACCATCATTATATAGGGCCAGGGTCCTACACATTGAGTCACAGGTAACACCCCTTGGATGCTATTTCAAAAGCCTGTTTCACACATACTTCAAAATATCCATGTAAGAAAAGCTTCCAAATGAACTATCACTGTGTAGAGCCTCAACTTGTTTAATGCTTACAGGTCTTAATCAACTCTACTGTGCTTAAACCATCAAGGTAAATTTGCTTGGTTTTTAAATAATGAAAATGGTTGTTGGTTAGTTGTGGGTTTGTCTGTACATGGGAGTTTGTATGGTTATTTTTGAGATACTTTTTGGTAAATGACCCTAAATAGTCTGTTGTGACCTCATCCTAGATCATAGCAACCTCATACTCCAGGATCCCTGAGACTCGCATGTTGGTAAGACTACGTGTGCCTGTTGCAATATCTAGATAATTTTTTACTTTTCAAAAGAGTCTTTCACTTGCTTTGTCCATCCTTAGCACCCACTCATTCAAGAAATCAACTGATTTCAGCATGCAAGAGGGCTAAGATTATAGGTCACAAAGTTAGGTCATTTTCTCTTCTTTGTTTCCCTCTGTTCCTAACTTCCTTTGCCCCTCCTTCAGTTTATCCTCCATCTCTCCAATTCTCTCTCTCTCTCTCTCATTAGATTTATCTCTCCATTTTTTTCTTTCCTTCATTCCTTTCTTCCTCTCTCTCCTATAATTCTTAAAGGAAACTTTTCTAGTACTACAAACAAACAAACTATACAAGTGTTACCTGAATGTGTAGTCCTAAACTCTATATTTGAAATGGGTGAATTGTGGAGTGTGTAAATTAATTTGAATAAAGTTGTTTTTATTTTATTTTATTTTTTTATAGAGACAGAGTCTCAATTTATGGCCCTTTGGTAGAGTGTCGTGGCATCACACAGCTCACAGCAACCTCCAGCTCCTAGGCTTAAGCAATTCTCTTGCCTCAGTCTCCCGAGTAGCTGGGACTACAGGCGCCTGCCACAATGCCCAGCTATTTTTTTGTTGCAGTTTGTCTGGAGCTGGGTTTGAACATGCTACCCTCGGCATTTGGGGCCGGTGCCCTACTCACTGAGCCACAGGCGCCGCCCATTGCCTAACTAGATTCCGCCCATGAATAGAGTTGTTTTTAATATGCAAGTTTTTATCTATGAGGAAAATAGAGTGAAATTTTCACCAAAACATAAGCATGGATAAGCACCATAGCTCACACCTATAATCCCAGCAATTTCAGAGGCTGAGGTAGAAAGATCATTGGAAGCTAATGACTTTCAGACCAGACTTAGAAACATAGTAAGACCACACCTATCCAGAGATAAATGAAATTCTTCCTCAGGAGTGGTGTCATGGAACTTTATTCTCAGCTGCTAAGCAGCATAAACTCAGGACAATCACTTTATCTTAGCAGCATGCATTGTCTTAAGCTATGATTGTACCAATGTATTTTTATTTTTTTACTGACAGAGTCTCACTCTATTGCCCTCAGTACAGTTCTGTGGTGTCACCCAACTCACAGACAACTCTAAGTCCTGGATTTAAGTGATACACTTTCCACAGCAACTCAAGTATTGCATACTACAATTGTCTGCCAAAACACCTGGCTATATTTTGTTGCAGTTTGGCTTTGCCTGACTTGAACCACCACTGTCAGTACATGGGACTAGTGCCAAAGCCAGTGAGACACAGACACTACCCAACTATTGTATATTTCTTGGACAAAAGAAGAAATGTAGGGTCAAATCTATAAGGGATATATTGTATAAGAAAAGAGATGTAGTGTGCAGGAAAAGTCTGGTAGCATATAAAATATTATATACATGTTTCCCAAATGGTATCAGAATTGCTCACCTATGAAATATATTGCAGGGTTACACATCAAATCTATCAAGTATTGAACACAAATGTTTTATCACTATAAATAATAAATGAGGTGAAAGCTGTGTTAATTAGTAGGATAGAACGATTACAATTTGTAGAAATAATCAACACATTGACTCCCACAATAGCATAAATATATGCATTTTGTTAATTTTTTTGATATATATCATCAAAAAAACACCCTAGTATATTAATATAATGAAAAAAATAAAACACTTGGGGACCTCATCGGACAAAGAAAAGAGATTTGACAGAGACAACATATTTTGATACAATATTTAAACATTTTTAGATTAGAAGAGAATGTTTTTGAGACTAGTAATGAGATATATAGATGATTGGATATGTATAACGTACTATATTCACACAATGAATATTTTTTAACAATGAAAAGAAGTGTAGTGCACATTTATATTACAACAAAAATGAACGTCTAATCTTTATGAAAGGTGAAAAAGCAGGGAGGAAGTAAGACACCAATTGGAGCCAGTTTTCTACAGAGGCTCCCATCCAGAAGGGGAGTTAAAGGACAGAAGTTTAGCAAGTAAGATGATGGTTTTGAGCTGAGTCAAAAAAGAAAGTTAAACAGTGCACTTCTCCCCTGCTGAGGCAAACTGCAACCCCAAGGAAACAAACAATAGGTATAAAATCCATCACCAAATGTACAGGAGTCCCCTACACTAGGGGAATGGCTGGAAGTATACTTTCTACAAACAAGCCAGTGGAGTTCATATCACTTCTAATTTTATCCCCTGAGAGAGAATCTCTAAATTCCAAAACTTAATCCCCAAGCAGAACCTCTAAATTTCAGAACTCATTCCCCAGAGAGTAAACACTTAGTGCACCATGGTACTCTCTCACTAGGCATAAAACTGAACATAGACTCTACACACAATACTGAGCTCTCAGCACTTTCCTCCACTCCCACTCCAATCTCTGGAAGCCTGTCCCTCATGGAGTCCAGGCTCTTGGTTTTTTTCTCCATATGCATGGATGAGGCTTGGGGTGTTCGAGGTCTGTGCTGGTTCTGTGGCATTGGTGTAAATCTGGAAATGTGAAGTGAAGGAGCCGTAAGGAAGAGGGTAAAGCAACTGCATGTGACAGAGTGCCAAAGATAACAATAGTGGAAAAAATAGGGCCCACATGCCTGTGGATACTTTGGTGAGACACTTCACACCTACCTTAGCAATCAGAGGGAACCGGGCCTACACCTGTTGCAGACACTGGAAGAACAGAACTGGAATGCAAATGCAGGCCTCCTGAGCAAAATGTATGCCGGAGGTGATACCTTCCCGGGTGAGGGGCACAGCAGAAATGAAGAATAGAATTCACACACATGTAGAGGTGGCATACTTTCAGGGCATGGGTGAGTTAGAATTGCTGGTTTGTAAATCCAAGTTGTAACTGGCCCCAAGAAAAACACAGCAGGCACAAAAGCAGGCATGGCAGCAGCAACAGCACATGGAGGGGCAGAACCTGATATCCGTTAGTGAGCTCTAACTGTGCCTGCCCCAACACAGAGTGCAGCATAGCATGAGATGCCAGCACCATGAGAATTGGTGCAGTTGCACCAGCACAGGAGGATGGTTATTCATAGTTATGTGAACTCAAACAGTGCCTGGTTGATAGGAGACTATAGCTGAAACAGAAAAGCTAATTCTACAAGAATATAAGTGGCAGCAACGTCAAAATGGTGTGGATCTGGACTGAAATAAACTCCCCAGTTTTCATTAAGCATTTAAGGTTGTCAGGCTTCAGCTCCCCTTGAAGGCTGTTGGAAGAACCTGGCCAAGAATACCTATCTTCCTGTGACTCAGTCAGTTGCAAACTCCTCAGGCATGTTCTCATTGATGGAACTGTGTCACCATCCTGCAGGGTAACCAGTGACTGAGTGTAACAGTGGTGCAATGTGGAGAAGGGGCCATCATTGTCCGAGACTAATTCATTTGCTATGTGGGGCTTTATGACTCCATGGAGCACCAGATTGAGTAATAGTCCTGTCAGCAGATGCCTGATATCTCATTGCTGGAAACCTATTAAACTCTCCCACTTGAGACTCTCTGCTTAATAGAGAATTTATTTGGAACTCTTGACCTGAGCAAATCACCTGAGGATTATCCAATGTTGTACCCTGGTTGTGTTGTTGTGGGAATGTTTGAATTTTTTTTGTAGTTATTGCCTGTGGGTGGCCAGATATGTTAGTTGCTGGTTATTTTTCCACAGCTGAGACTTCAAGCAAGAGTTGCTGTTTCAGTAGGATTTGAATGAGATATGAAAACAAGACATAGCCATATATTCCCACCACACCAAGCAGGTGGTTTGGGTTTCAGTCCATATTAAAGTATGGTTCCTTTGCAAACATGTATGGGAATAGCTGCTGTCACCATTCCCAGCTGTTGGGCAAAGGGCTAGTTTAGTCACTATGGCAGAATCACCCAACCCAATTTCAAGTTATATGCTCATCTAATCAAATGGTGAAAAATAATCATGGAAAAATCAATGGAAAAAAAAAACTGGGAACATGAATCATCCCAGTTGATCAACTCACCCAAGGAACAACAAGTTGTACACACCAGAAAATCCAATTCATACACAAACTGCTGAAGTGGCAAAAATTAAATTCAGAATTTGGATGACAAACAAGATTAACAGAATGGAAGTAAAGTTAGAAATATATTTTAAGGAGCATTTCATAAGTAGTCTCAAGAATGATATTAATTCAAAGACAAAATCACCAACAATTTTGACACATTGAGGCAAGAACTTGTAGCCCTCAAAGATCTAAGAAACACAATACAAACCCTCATTAATAAAATGGAGCAGGCAGATGAAAGGATTTCTGATAAAGATGATGAAGCTTCTGAACACTCCCAAATGCTGAAAAAGAATAAAAAATGTAGAACAAAAATGGATCATTCTCTCAGAGAGTTCTGGGCAATTTGAAGAAAACTAATATTTGTCTTATAGGCATTTCTGAAGCCAACAATGTTGCTTCAAAAGGCCTACATGATCTTCTTAAAGAGATAATTGAGGAGAACTTCCAAACATGCCTGAAGTTTCAGAAATCCAGATAGCAGACAGATTAAAAACCCCAGCACCAATCAAATACAGCATCTCCAAGACACATAACAATTAACCTCATCAAAGTTAATATGAAGGAGAAAATTCTGTGAACAGGCAGACATAAGAAAAGCAAAATGTATAAGAAGAGGAATATTATAATGACTGCAGATCTCTCTTCTGAAACTTTTCAAGCTAGAAGGGGGTAGTCATGAAACTTTAACAACATAAAACAAAATAACTTCCATCCCAGGATCCTGTTTCTTCCTAAACTGAGTTTCACTTATGATGGAGAAATTAAATCCTTAATGACATTCACATGTTGGAGAAATTTGACATAACTAAAAAACTCTCCAGGATATTCTCAGACCTATCCTCCATAATGAGCAGCACAATCCTCTACCACCAAAGTAAACTCACTCAGAAACTATTGAGGAAATTTTAACTTCTAAAGTGGATAAAGATTTAAAAATATCCATTGGACTTTTGAAAAAATACATACCCCAAATACTACCAGGAATATAAATAATCTCCATTAAAGTGAATAGCTTAAATTGTCCTCTAAAAATACACAGGTTCACTGACTGAATAAAATAACTCAGGCCAGATATCTGCCACATATAAAAATCTCATATGGCATTAAAAAATATAGACTCAGGAGAAGCAATGGTCATATCCAATTTAGGCAATGGAGGTCAAAAAAAAAAAAGGGGGGGTCACAATTTTATTTGTGGATACAAAACAAGTAAGGAAAGATAAGAATGGTCACTTCATACTTGCTAAGGGTAATACTCAACATGATGAGATTTCAATTATTAATATTTATACATCCAACCAGAATGTACTTCAATTTATAAGAAAGACTCTAACAGACATGAGCATTTTTAATTCCAACAGCACTATAATAGTTGAAAATTTTAGTACCCCTTTGGCTGTGATGGATACATATTCCAATAATAAACTGCACCATGCATTTCCTGTGGCTCAGTGGGTAGGGTGCTGGCCCCATATACAGAGGGTTACCGGGTAAAATCCAGCCCTAGCTAAATTACAAAAAAAAAAAAAACAATAAAATAGCCATGCATTGTGGTCGGCACGTGCAGTCCTAGCTGCTTGTGTGGCTGAGGGAAGAGAATTGACTAAGCCCTCTAGTTGGAGAATGCTGTGAGCTGTGAGATACCACAGGACTTTACAGAGGGTGATAAAATGATAAAATTCAAAAAATTCTTAATGAATATTACAAGATTCTCCATTGACAGAAATACAAAATTCTGAGGTAAATTAAACAAACTAGGAATCCTGACACCTTTCTAAGCTTAGCCAGGAAATGAAAATGTTGAAAAGGCTTTATGTCAATGTATGAAATAGTTACAACTACATAAAATCTCCCCAAAATAAAAATTGCTGGAGGAGATGGCCTCATAACAGAATTCTACCAAACCTTTAAAAAAGAACTAGTACCTATATTGCTAATTATTTTCTAAAATAAAGAAAATGAACATTACCCAACACTTTCTACCAAGCAAACATCACTTTGATTTCCAAACCAGAAAAATCACAATAGGAAAAAAAAAATAAGACAATATATATTTTTTTTTGATGTGACCTTTTACATCTGTTAATTTTTTTCAATTAATTAATTTATTTTTTATTAAATCATAGCTGTGGACATTAATGTGATCATGGTGCACCATACCCTAGTTTCATAGACCATTTGACACATTTTTATCACACTGGTTAACATAGCCTTCCTGGCATTTTCTTAGTTATTGTGCTAAGACATTTACATTCCACATTTACTAAGTTTAACATATACCTTTGTAAGATGCAATGTAGGTGTAATCCCAACAATCCTCCTCCCTCATCTCCTTTTCCCCTCCCTCCCCTACCTTTTCCCCTACTCTCTATTCTGAGGTTGTAAATGGGTTATAGCTTTCATGTGAAAGCCATAAATTAGTTTTATAGTAGGGCTGAGTACATTGAATATTTTTTCTTCCATTCTTGGGATACTTTACTAAGAAAAATATGTTACAGCTTCATCCATGTAAAATGAAAGAGGTAAAGTCTTCATTTTTTTCAAGACTGCATAATATTCAATGGTGTACATATACCACAATTTATTAATGCATTTGTGGATCAATGGGCACTTGGGTTTTTTCGATGACTTAGCAATTATGAATAGAGGTGCAATAAACATTCTGGTACAAATATCTTTGTTGTGGTGTAATTTTTGGTCTTCTGGGTATATGCTTAGTAGAGGAATTATAGGATTGAATGGCAGATCTATTTTTAGTTCTCTAAATGTCATCCATACATCTTTCTAACAGGAATGTATTAATTTTAATTCCCACCAGCAGTGTAGAAGTGTTCCCTTTTCTTGACATCCACGCCAACATCTCTGGTCTTCGGATTTTGTGATATAGGCTAGTCTTACTGGAGTTAGATGATATCTCAAAGTAGTTTTGATTTGCATTTCTCTGATGATTAAAATTATAAATTTTTTTTCATGTGTATGTGCCTGTTTTTATCAGAGAAGTTTCTCTTCAAATCCCTTGCCCAGCATGTGATGGAATCACGTGTTCTTTTCTTGCTTATATGTTTGAGTTCTTGGTTGATTCTGGTTATTAAAACTTTGTCAAAGACATAACCTGCAAATATCTTCTCCCATTCTGAGGGCTGCTTTCTTGCTTTGCTTACTGTGTTCTTGGTGTGCAGAAGTTCTTAGTTTGATCAGGTCCCAGTAGTGTATTTTTGAAGCTGCTTCAATTGCCCGAGGGGTCCTCCTCAGAAAATACTTGCCAAGGCCGATTTCTTTAAGGGTTTTCCTGCATTCTCTTCTCGGATTTTTATAGTTTTATGTCTTAAGTTTAAATTTTTAATCCAGTGAGAGTCTATCTTATTTAATGGTAAAAGGTGTGGGTCCTCTTTCAGTCTTTTGCAAGTTGTGAGCCAGTTCACCCAGCACTATTTGTTAAAGAGAAAATACTTACCCCACTATACGTTTTTAAGTGGTTTGTCAAAGGTTAAATAGTGGTAAGTGAATGGATTTATCTCTTGTTTCTCTGTTCTGCTCCATAAATCTACTCTGTTTTTTTTGCACTACCATGCTGTTTTAATCACTATTGATTTAAAGTATAGTCTGAGGTCTAGTACCGTTAATCCTCAGGCTTTGTTTTTATTTCCGAGTAAGGTCTTGGCTGTTCCAGGCTTTCTCTGACTCCATATGAAACAAGGTATTGTTTTTCAAGATTTTTAAAGTATGACAGTGAAGCTTTAATATAAATTGTGTTAAAATTATATATTGCTTTGGGTAGTATGGACATTTTAACAGTGTTGATTCTTTCCAGCTATGAGCATGGTATGCTTTTCCATTTGTTAACATTTTTTAGCTATTTTTTTCCTTAGAGTTGCAGATTTCTCTTTATACAGATCTTTCATGTCCTTTGTTAGATAAACTCCCAAATATTTCATGTTCTTTGTCACTACTGTGAATGTGATAGAGTCCTTTACTGATTTTTCAACTTAACTATTGTTGGTATATATAAAGGCTACCAATTTATGAATCTTTTGTAACCTGAGACACTGCTGTATTCCTTGATTAATTCTAGGAGTTTTATAGTAGAAGCCCTAGCATTTTACAGGTATATAATCATATCATCTGTGAAGAGCAAAAGTTTGATCTCTTCTGACCCTATATGGATACACTTGATCGCCTTTTCTTCCCTAATTGTGGTGGATAAAACCTCCATTATAATGTAAAAGAGCAATGGAGACAATGGGCAGCCTTATCTGGTTCCTGATGTGAGTGGAAATGATTTTAGTTTAATTCCATTCAATATGATATTGGATGTGGGTGTGCTGTAGATGGCCTCTATCAGTTTAATAAATGTCCTTCTATACCAATTTTCTAAGTGTTCTGATTATAAAGTGATGTTGGATATTATCAAAAGATTTTTCTGCAATTGAGAGAAGCAGATGGTCTTTTTTTTTAATTTGTTTATGTGCTGAATTATACTTATAGATTTACGGATATTAAACCAGCCTTGAGACCTTTAAATAAACAGACTTGGTCATGATGTACAATTTGTTTCATGTGTTGCTGGATTCTGTTTGTTAGGATCTTATTGAATATTTTTGCTTCTATATTCATTATAGAATTCATTATAGTGATATTGGTCTATAATTTTCTTTTCTTGATGGGTCTTTTTCTGGTTTGGAAATCAGGCTGATGTTTGCTTCATAAAACGTGTTGGGTAATATAGGTACTAATTCCTCTTTAAAGTTTTGGCAGAATTCTGATGTGAAACCATCTGGTCCTGGGCTTTTCTTTTTAGTGAGGTTTTGTATGGTTGATGCTATTTCAGAACTTGATATTGGCCTGTTCAATATTTCCACTTTATTCTGGCTAAGTCTTTGAAGGCAAAGTGCTTCCAAGTACTGGTCAATTTTCTTAATATTTTCATATTTCTGAGAATAACTTTTCCTCAGTACAGGAATAAATATTTGTCAAATGGGTTTTGTCAGAATTTGTAAGCTGCTGTCTTCAGTAAGGGAGGGGCCTGCAGGCCAGCACAACCAAGCAGGGAAGAATCTCTACAACACAGTCTATGGTTTTAAATTACCCCCCCATATATAGCAATCTGCCAATTCACTAAGCATCTCCAGCTGTTTGTCCAGAGTAATAATCCACACACAGGAAAGGTCCAGACACCTTTCCTCTCACCTGATGGCTTGGGAGAGTTGGGCTACATGTTTGTCCTGACTACCATCATGCTCTGCCTCCTAAGCCAATATCTCTAATGAATACTGATGCAAAAATATTCGAGAAAATTTTAGCAAACAGAATCCAGCAAAACATCAAAAGAAAAAAAAAATTATACAATGTGACCAAGTGTGTTTGATCCCAGGGTTTCAAACCTTGTTTAATATGCATCAATCTGTAAATATAATTCATCACATAAAAAAAAATTTAAAAAAAGACCATGTGATTCTCTCACTTGATGCATAAAAAGCTTTTGATACTATCCAGCATCCTTTCATGATCAGAACACTTAAAGAAATAGGTTCAGGTGGTACCTGTGGCTCAAAGCCACCCGCAATAACACAGGTGATGGGTTCAAACTCTGCCTGCCATGGCCAAAAACCATGGAAAAAAGAAGAAGAAGGAGAAGGAGAAGAAGGAGAAGGAGAAGGAGAAGAAGAAGAAGAACAAGAAGAAGAACAAGAAGAACAAAACAGTTAAAGAATTGACATTTGTGAAGCTGATAGAGCTCATTTACAGCAAAACAACTGCCAATATTGTATTGAATGGTGTTAAATTAAAATCTTTTTTTTTCAGATCAGGAACAAGGCAAAGTTGCCCATTGGGTTCACTTCTTTTTTACATTGCAATAGATGTCTTAGCCATCGCAATTAGGCAAGAAAAGGCAACCAAGTGTATCCATCTAGGGTCAGAGGAGATAAAACTTGCCGTCTTTGCAGATGATTTCATTGTATATGTGGAAAACCCCAGGAATTCAACTAAAATACTCTTAGAAGTGATTAAGGTTACAAAATCAATAATAAAAAATCTGTAGTCTTCACATATACAACAATAGTCAACTGAAAAACTCGTCAAGTTTTCTATTTCTTTAACAACAATGTCAAAGTAAATGAAATATTTAGGAACTTAATAAAGAATGTGAAAGTTCTCTATGAAGAAAACTATGAAACACTAAGAAAAAAAAAATACCTGAATAACTTAGGTAATTGAAAAAAATATCCTGTTCATTGCTGGGAAGAATCAACATTGTTAAAATGTTCATACTACCCAAAGCAATATACAATTTAATGCAATCCCTATGATAACACCACTGTTATATTTTAAAGACCTGAACAAAATACTTCATTTTGTACTGAATCACAAAAATAAAATACTTGAATAACCAAGATATTACTCAGAAATAAAAATAAATCAAGAGGAAGCATGCTACTAGACATCAGACTATACTACAAAATGATAGTAATCAAAACAGCATGACATTGCCACAAAAAAACAGAGAGGTATATGTATGGAACTGAATAGAAAACCAAGAGATGAACCCAGCTAGTTAACATCATTTGATCTTCAATAAGAATTAAAAACATTTAGTGGAGAAAAGACTCCTTATTTAACAAATGATGCTATGTGAACTGACTAGAGATCTGGACCTGCACTTTCACTATTAGCTATGATACACTATCACTGGGTTAAACATTTAAATTTAGAACATGAAACTATAAAAGTGCTAGAAGAAAGTGCAGGGAAAACACGTGAAGAAATCAGCCTGAGGAAATATTTTATGAGAAGGACTCCTGGGAAATTGAATTAGCACCAAAAATACATTACTGGGATCTGATTAAACTAAAAAGCTCCTGCAAAGTCTAGAACACAGTAAGTAAAGCAAGCAGACAGCCCTCAGAATAGGAAAAGATATTTACACTTATGTCTCTGACAAATGTTTAATAACCATAATCCACAGACAACTCAAATGTATTAGCAAGAGAACAAGTGATCCTCTATCAGTGTGGGCAAGAGCCAAGAAGAGAAACTTCTCTAAAGAAAACTGGTGCACAGCCCACAGATACATGGAAAAATGCTCTTTCTCCTTAATATTCACATACATGCAAATAAAAACCACTTTGAGATATAATATAACTCCAGTAAAATTAGTCCACATCAAAAAATCCCCAAACCAAAGATCTTGGTAAAAAGGGAACACTTCTGCACTGCTTGTGGGAATGCAAACCAGTATGTTCCTTTTGGATAGATGTTTGGAGATAGCCTAGTGATATAAAAATACACCTGCCATTCAATCATTCTAGAGGAATATTAGGTATATATAGGAATATTAGGTATATATCTAGAGTAATAAAATTCACGATATACCAAATATATTTGCACCAGAATGTTTAGTGCAGCCCAATTCAGAATTGCTAAGTCATGGAAAAAAATAAAGTGCCCTTCAACACATGAATGAATTAATAAATTGTGGCATGTATACACCATGGAGTCTTATGCAGCCTTAAAAAAATGATGACTTTACCTCTTTTATATTTACATGGATTGAGGTGGAACATGTTCTCTGGAGTAGCTAAAACTATGAGCAAGGCACACAGCCCATGACTACTTTTTCTATTTCAGCAGAAATTTGGTGGAAATTTGGGGCTGAGGTTGTCTTACTGTTGCTCATCCTTGTCTCCAACATGTGAACTCAGGGGAGAACCCACACTTGGCATCCTGGAGCATCCAAATATTATAATCATGCATGGAAAAAGTCATTGAACTCTACTTAAGAAACGACCTCATCAGAGGCTTTGAGGAGTGTCCAATCCTCAGGTCCTGGTGATACCTAGAGATTACATCAGGACTGTTTTGAAACCTCTGGTGGCAAATATCACCCAAAATATTCAGGAATCTATTTTTTGCTTGTTATGTTTCATTTGTAATTGTGTATTGAATATGTGGCCCAAAATAACTCTTCTACTTCCTATGTGTCAAAGAAGCCAAAAGTTGGACACTCTGGGCATGGAGATAATGAATGTTTGAACTTTCCAGATAGGGTGATATTTACCATAATTCTCATTAAAAAACTGCAGATATCAATTACACAACTGCACACATTGCATTACCATATTTTGAGAGATGACCTTCAGTGAGTCACCAACCATCCCAAATAAGCCTATTTAAGAGAAAGAAGTAAAATATCATGAAACTTACTGGTGAGAATTGTGTGACACAGCTGTCAGGTCTGTGAAATCACTGTATTATCTTCAGGCATTTGTTATTGGTTTATAATATCCCAGGGCAGCACTATGTATGTACCACACTCTTACACTTGCTTATAAATCCGTGATTTAAAAAAAAAAAGGAAGGGTTGTTGCAATCCTTTGACCACAGATACCAACAAACATTACAAATCAGGAATTTAGTTTGTGGGAAAAAAACACACTTTTGTAACGGCTTAAACCCAATGACAAAGCTGAACAGCCACTATACATGCTTAGGAGGAATAACGTTAATCTTAAAGATAGTATTCCAGGGAAAAACTCATTGTTATGTCATCCATGGTAAGCATGTAGTGACTTCATCTTGTTATGTGATAGAATTCAGTCCTCTGTTCAAAGATACTAAGTAGCTTTTTCTACTTACTTCAACTGGTGTCACTCAACTATTTGAAATAAGACAGTTCTTAGCTCTCTATTCACAGAGAACTGATCTCCCATTTGTGCCTTATTGATTGTAAGTCTATCTCAATTTAGGAAAATCAATTAATATAATGCACTACCCTAATAGAATCAATAAGAAAAACCATAAGATCACCCCAAGAGACACACAAGAGGCTTTTGACAGAGGAAATATATCTTATGGACAAAATTTTTTAAAAATCTCAGATTAGAAGGGAACATCTTCAGAACTACTATAGGAATTTACAGGTGATTGGAAACATATAAAGTACACTATGGAATATTTTTCAACAATCTAAAGGAAGGAAATGCACATTTCTGTGAGAATAAGAATGTTCTTAAAATCACTATGAAAAGAGAATAAGGCAATTTACAAAAGACTACATAAAGGAAAACTGAACTCAGAAGGAAACATCAAGAGAAGACTAATTTTCTGTTAGTAGAAGGGGAATGTTGTTGGAGGGTGGTGGGAAAGATGAAAGTGACTACTAGGAGGTATTGGAGTTCTTTGTGTGTGGAAGAAGACAAAGTCAAACAATTAGATTGTGATGAAGACTGTACAATCCTGTGGCTATCCTAAGAAACAGAATTGAAAAATTTCAAAGGGTGAAGTACTTATTTCAATGAAGCTACTTGAATATATTTTCTACAATTTGAGTTTCTCAAAAAGGTCAAAGCATAAGAAGAAAAAAGATCATGAGAGCTCTTGAGAGACCATCAATTATTTCTCCTTGCACATACATGTTACCATGAATTGATGTGGAAGTAACATAGTTCCATACTATGGCAGTTGTCATTTTCTTTTTTTATTGAGACAGAGACTGAAAGCGTCACCTTTGGTAGAGTTCCCTGACATAATAAGTAACCACAATCTCAAACTACTGGGTCAACAGATCCTACTACCTCAGCCTCCTGAGCATCAGAGTGTCCAGATGCCGGGGCGCCGCCCCCCCCCCCCCCCCCCCCCCACACACACAAAAAAACAAAAAAAAAAAAAAAAAAAAAAAAAAAAAAAAAAAAAAAAAAAAAAAAAAAAAAAAATAAAAAAAAAAAATAAACAAAAAAAAAAAAAAAAAAAAAAAAAAAAAAAAAAAAAAAAAAAAAAAAAAAAAAAAAAAAAAAAAAAAAAAAAAAAAAAAAAAAAAAAAAAAAAAAAAAAAAAAAAAAAAAAAAAAAAAAAAAAAAAAA
>CAUYPK010014131.1:0-10131 GCA_963574355.1 Loris lydekkerianus
AAGTGATCCCATCTCAGGGTGGGCAAGGGACTTGAAAAGAAACTTCTCTGAAGAAGACAGGTGCAAAGCCTATAGACATCTGAAAAAATACTTGTCATCCTTAATCACCAGAGAAATGAAAATCAAAAATACTTTGAGATATTATCTAACTTAAATAACATTAGCCCATATGACAAAATCCCAAGACCAGAGGTGTTGGAGTGGATGTGGAGAAAAGGAAACACTTCTACACTGCTGGTGGGAATACAAATTAATACATTCCTTTTGCAAAGATGTTTGGAGAACACTTAGAGATCTAAAAATAGATATGCTATTCTATCCTATAATTCCTCTAGTAAGCATATACCCAGAAGACCAAAAATCACATTATAACAAAGATATTTGTACCAGAATGTTTATTGCAGCCAAATTCATAATTGTTAAGTCATGAAAAAAGCCCAACTGCCCATTGATCCATGAATGGATTAATAAATTGTGGTATATGTACACCATGGAATATTATGCAGCCTTAAAGAAAGATGGAGACTTTACCTCTATCACGTTTACATGGATGGAGCTGGAACATATTCTTCTTAGTAAAGTATCTCAAGAATGAAGGAAAAAGTATCCAATGTACTCAGCCCTACTATGAAACTAATTTATGGCTTTCATATGAAAGCAATAACCCTGTTATAACCTAAGAATATGGGCAAGGGGGAGTGGGAGGGGAGGGGAGTGGGGAGGATGGGTGGAGGGAGGGTGATTGGTGGGATCACACCTATGGCGCATGTTACAAGGGTACATGTGAAACTTAGTAAATGTAGAATATAAATGTCTTAACACAATAACTAAGAAAATACCAGGAAGGCTATGTTAACCTGTGTGATGAAAATATGTCAAATGGTATATAAAACCAGTGTATGGCACCCCATGATTGCATTAATGTACAGAGCTATGATTTAATTAAAAAAAAAAAAAAAAAAGGATGGCTTCAGCTCACTATTAGAGATCAGCCTGGGTCACATAGCAAGCCCTTGTCTCTAAATGTTTTTTTAAAGATATATAAAAACAATGCATAGGTAAATTGAACATAAAAATTTTAAATGTGTATAGATCATAGGACACTATCTACAAAGTGAAAGGCCACAGAATGGGAGAAAATCTATGCAAATCATACATCTGAAAAGGGTAGTTTTCAGAACATACAAAGAACTCTCCCAACTCAATAGCAAAAAGCCAAACTATCCAATTAAAACTAAGCAAAGGACTTCAATATACATTTTTTCCAAAAAATGTGCAGTGGATACTAAGCACAGGATAGCTGCTCAACATCATTAGTATGAGGAAAGACAGGTGAAAACCATAATGACATATCCCTAGGGAGGGTGACATGTCTGCTAGGGTGGCTTTAATTTTTAAAGAAAAGCAAAATGTGCAAGGATATGAAGAAAACGCATTCTTCATACATCTTTGGTGGGAATGTAAAATGGTGTGTGGTCACTATAGGAAACAGTTTGGCAGTCCTCAAAAAATTAAATGTAGATTTACCACATGAACCAACAATTCCACCAAAAACATAAATTCATACGAAAACTTATACATGAATGTTCACAGCAGCATTGTTAATAACAGCTTCCTAATAGAATCAACCCAAATGCCCATCAGGTGATGAATGTATGAACCCTGTAAATATTACTCTAAATGAAAAACTCCAGACACAACAGGCCATATTTTATTTCATTTATATGTAATGTAGAGAATAGTAAATCCATAGAGACAGAAAGTAGATTAATGATGCCTAAGAGATGGGAGGAGAGGCTGGGAAACACGGAATTTCATCTGTGGGGATGAAAATGTTGTGGAAATAGACAGTAGTGGTGGTTACACATTATGTATATATTTAAAATATTTCAATTTTACACTTTCAAATGATTAAAGTGATAAATTATATTATGTGAATTTTATCTCAATATAAAAAGTTAAATGATAAAATGATACGGTCGTTGCAGAAAAATTAGAAAATAAAGATAAGATTAAAATAATTTTCTAATTCCATCCCCCAAATATACAATCTTGCACATTATTTTCTATGCATATATGTATACATATCTAAATAAATGTTGTCACAACTTATTGTCTTTGTTCTGTTTTCCCAGAAGCAGGTCCTGAGAGAAGAATATAAGTAAAATAAGTTTATTTAGGAGCAAAAACCAGTGGTCAGAGAATGGGGAAGTAAGGCAAGGAATGTAAGGTAGCCAGGAAAGTCTTTGTTATCAAGCCAGCAAATTACCACTGAAGGCAACTGGAGCTGAATCTCACTGGGGAAATTGGGAGCCAGTGTAGCTCATGCACTTGAGTGACCCCACCTAAAAGGTAAAAGAACTGAGTGTTTATATACCAAGTTTTGTTTTCATTGTTGGAGAGGTGCTAGGGGTGGGGGTTGGTGATGATATTAATTTCCAAGCACTGCTGAGTTACTCTGCATTGAGGCAAAGGAGGTATAAGGGATGAGATAAGTTTTCATAGAGTTTTCAAAGAGCTGCGGGTTCTGGCACATTGAGATCTGATAAGTAGCATGCACTGAACTGGTGAGTGTTAGGAAAATGGGAGGGACAACAATGACATACGTTACACAAATAGATTCATATGTATAGTTATGTGACTTGTTTCCACTCACGTAATCAGTTTGGATGTACAGATTAACCTTTATGTACAGTGATAATTAAAAATAGTTTTACTTTATTAAAAGGTTGTCCCAAATTGCACACTTCTTTTAAAGAACCTCACTTGAGTTTTTCACAATTCTAATAGAGCAAATCCTTCTCTGTGATGGACTAAATGTTCGTGTTACCCTCCTCTCCAAGTTTCTGTTCATATCCTAACCCTTTATTTGATGGTATTTAGAAATGGGCTGTAGGAGCTAATTAGGTCATGAGGGTGCAACTGTCATAAATGGGACTAGTACCTTAATAAGAAGGGCCCTCAAGAACTCTCTCATTCTCTTTTTGAGATGTGAGTATAGCATGAGAAGACGACTGTCAGCAACTTGATGCTTGTTGGAGTCAGTTGTTAGAAAAAAAGTGCCTCAGTATGTCAATAAAAGATTTGCATTGTCTTTTTAAAACCATTTCTCTTTTTTTGGCCTTTTTTGCTACTGGGTACATTAGATCATCTTCCACCCGGTTTTTCTAGGCCAGTCATGTGGCACAAAGACATTTCAAAGTGCTCCCAAATTTTCCATAGAGGACATCTTCTAGGGATCAGAAGCTTGGGGATTGGTGGGAAAGAAGAAAGAATTGTTGGTAATAAATCTTTGGGAACCATTCTCTCTAGCTAAAGGGCTTCTAAATTTAAAGTACTGCAAAAAGCATAACCAAGTGAAGAAAATGCTATCTCAGCAGGCTCTAGAATCCCTTCTAGGGAGGGAACTATTAGTGGGACCTGTTCTATGTGAAGGATGGAAGGTGAGATACTGGGGGACAGGGAAAAAGGGGGGAAGTTGAGCTGCAGGAGAGAAGGAGAGGGACCAAGAACTCCAGTGCAATGTGGGTGGGCAATATTAGGGAATAGAGATTGATGGCATAGCCAGGGAGAGAGATTGGTAAGAGTCTATGCAATGACAACCCCTCAATGTCCCATGAATGAATCTTCATTAGTCTTCTAAATTCACAGATGCTTTGTATTGAGTGGTCTTTTTATTTTGGTAAAATATACCTAACATAAGATTTACTATTTTGTTCATTTCTAAGTATATAGTTCAGTGGTGGTTATTACTATTATCTATCTCCAGAACTTTTCCATTATCCCAAACTCAACTTGCACCCATGAAGCAATAATTCCTCATTCACCCCTCCCCTAACCCCTGATATCCTCTATTCTACTGTGTGACTTTTGAGTCATGGTTGCTGAAAAAGGGGCAGAAATGTGAGCCACATCCTGGTCAGTGTAGTGTGGAACATGGGGAAGCCAGAGTGCAAGCAGCTTCAGCTAAGAAATGGCCAAGTTGCTCCCCACTTTCAATCTCAAGAACTCAGGAAAGACTTGAACTCCTACTGCCTGTGAAATTGGAGGGTTCAAGGCCATTTAACCTACCTCTTAAGCAGCAAGAACATGTCCAGCTTAAATTAGGGTTATAGAAAGCATTTGTTAGTTTTTGCAAGGCTAGCAAAATTCATTTATTCAGTAAATGTCAACTAAGTGCTTGCTATGTGCCAGGTACTGGAATTATAACAATGTATAAGAGATGGTCCTCATCCTGTATAGTTTATCATCTAGGAATAAGAAAGTAAAGAAACACTCCCAAACTTTACTACTTATAATTATAGTTATTTGTAATTGCCACAAAGATGTTTGCAATCCTCAAAAAGTTTGCAATCTAGTAGGAATGAGGCTGGGGAAAACCTTAAATATACAAGTTGTGTTATATACATTAGTCTATAGTAGTAAAATATTCCCTCTTCTTTGAGGCCTTTTGATCTTCCACCTCTGTAAATGAATTACAAACAATCCATCTCTTTTCTGTCCTAATGAAATGTGCACTACACTTTAATTTTGGATAGTAATAATGGATTTACTTTATTTATGTGCTAGTCTTCCTCCATAGACTGTCATCTCCTCATAGTGCATTAGTTTATTCAACCTTGTTTCATTCACTTTAATGAACATCGGTTGAGAACCTACTATAATACATGTTGGGCACAAGGCCAAAACCCTAGGGACACAAAGATACAAGAGTGTCCTTAAGTCTTAGGTCACACTCTGCTAGGATGAGGAAAGATCATCTGCAAACTCATTTCCAAGAAGTGAGAAGAACTGAAATAGAGACCTGGGAAGAGAGACCAAGAAGAGGGTTTTTATAATGGTATAAAAGAAACAATGAGGGTCTGAACTAGGGCAGTGGCAGCAGAGATGGAAAAGAGGGAATACATTCATAAGTCATGTTGGAGACAGAACCCACAGGATTCAGAAATTCATCAGGCATTGGGAAAATAGAGTCAAAAGCAGAGATATTGTTTGTTTTTCATTTTCTCAGGTTAAAAGCAGGTGAATGGTTGATCTCACTTATATGAGGGACTAGGCAGATTCACAGAGACAGAAAGCAGAATAGAAGATACCAGGGACTGGGCGTGGGAGGAAGAGAGTTTCTATTTGAGAATATGAAAGATTGTGGACATAGTTAATGTTGATGGTCACACACAATGTGATTGTACTTAATGCCCCTGAATTGTACACTAAGAAATGATTAAAGTGGTAAATTTCATGTTATATATATTTTACCACAATCAACACTTTTAAAGCCAATGAAAGGATACACATTTTAGATATACAATCAGCAATTTTTTACAGAATTATCCCCAATAGAATAGAATGTATTAATATCATAAGGTTATTCAATTATATGACATATTATATATTACTTCATAATTTTATGGTATGTTTTATGGAATTAACTAACACTTACCAAAGGGTCCTGAGTCAGTGCTTATGTGGGGAAATGACTCACAAAGGGGGTCATTTTCACGATCAAAAACTATTCATTGAATACCAAATTTCGCAAATTTTATTTCATATAGTCCTCATATAATCATGAGGTGGGTATTAGGTTCATTTAAAACTTCAGGGGGTATAGCTATATTACTTTAACTAAATCTGGATTTTTGATTTCTCACTATAAATCAAAGCATATAGATATTGAAACTTTTAAAAATCAGTAATTTTTTATTATATCTTTATGTAGGTTATAAGTTAACTCCCTCTCTGTAACAATAACTTTGGGAGCTTCTAGCATGAAAACTGTATTTCAAAACTAAATTGGTGATGGTGTTTATTCACATCCATAAATTTTCTTTCCAAGTGAAAGAATCAGTATCATATAATAAGTCTTGATCATTGACATGTCTCTTTATGAAATTCTTTAATTTTTATTTTGAAGATTTCTTCTACTGATTCTTTTCCTCCCCTTCCCCTTCCTTTCCTTTTGACAGAGTGTCACTCTCTTTCCCAGGCTAGAGTGCCATGCCATCAGCCTACCTCACAGCAACCTCGAACTTCTGGGTTCCAGGGACCCTCCTGCTTCAGCTTCCCGAGTAGCTGGAACTACGGGCGCCCACTAGAACACCTGGCTAATTTTTCTATTTTTAGTAAATATGAGGGTTTTGTTCTTGCTGAGGCTGCTCTGGAACTCCTGAGCTGAAGTAATTCTCCTGCCTTGGCCTCCCAGAGAGCTAGGATTACAGTGTAAGCCAGCACTTCTGGCCTTGATTTTCTTTTTTGTCTCTTTTTTAAAAGTTTGTGGAGTGTTTCTATTTTTTCCCTTGAAGTTCACATATTGTCCTACATAATCCTTTCAATTAATATACTAAACATGAATAATTCTTAGAGCCTCTAACTCACAATAAAAAGTTTGGCATAAAGCTTTTAAGTTCAGATACAGAATAGAGATAGTAGTGTAAAGCCTAGTACACACCAAAATCCACTCCATGATAGCCACATAAATAGTGCCAGGGTGGGCAAAGACTGCTGTTTTGTTGGAAATCATTTTTCTTTCTTTGGCATGTGTACATTTGAAAATATGAGTGATTAAACTAACTTATCTGTAACATTCATCTATCTTGTACCTTCTAACTACAAGATTATTTTTAATGACTAAGGGACTGTTCTAAGGGATGAGACATTTCCATAGAGGTTCTTCTAAAGTCAGGGCATTTGGATACAGTTCAGCAAGGCAGTCATAAACCTTAAGAAGGGTAATGATTTTTCATGAATGTTAGACTTAAAAAATTAAATTTGGCCAGGCAAGGTGGCTCAGCCTGTAATTCTAGCACTTTGGAAATCAGAGGTGGGAGGATCACTTGAGCCTGGGAGTGTGAGATCAGCCTAGGCAACATGGTCAGACACTGTGTCTACACAAAATAAAAAAAATTAGCGAGGCATGATGGTGCATGCCTGTAGTCTTAGCTACTCAGGAAGCTGAGGCAAGAAGATTGTTTGAGCCCTGGAGTTTGAGAATACAGTGAGTTATGATGATGCCACTGCACTCTGGCCTGGGTGATGGAGCAAGACCCTGTCTTAAAACAAACAAACAAACAAGAAAACAAAACTTAAATTAAATGTAACTTTACAGAATGGGCAACTCCATAGAGACAGAAAGCAGATTAATGGTTGCCAGGCCTATAGAGAGAGCCAGAAGTGGGAAGTGATTGCTTAATGGGTATAGGGTTTTTAATGGATATAGAGTAGAAAAATGTTCTGGAAATGGATAGTAGGGATGGTTGCACAAGGTTTTGAATGTGCAATGGGCAGAAATGTGTTAGGTCTCAGGCAAGGCCTGCCGCCTGCAGAGCTGAGGGGTCACTGGGAGGAGGAAAAGCACCCCCTCCTGGATCTCCCTTCCCTGTGCGCTGTTCCCTTCTCTCTCCAGGTTGTCTTTCTTCGTGAGGCAGAATGTGGCTGCTGGAAGCTCCTCAGAAGCTGCTAACATTCCAGCCACCTACAGGGCAGCAGTTCTCTCAGACCCAACTCCAAACGCTGCTCGTGGTTCAGTCAGTTGTGGACAGGGGAGTAGGGTGGGCAATATGAACAAGTGCCCATTCAGATCACTCACTTAGAAAAATTCTGTAAAGCTTCAAAGTTACCATCAGCTTTAGCTGTTTTCTAAGGCATCAGATCAGAAAAATCGTAAGAGTAATCATAGGTTATTCTAGTCATGGTTGAGGACCATTTTCTATATAAGTAGATATTCCACAATCAATTGCAAAAGTGGGTGTGATTTTATTTCTCTGCTTACTTATTTTCTTCAAAATTGATGTGTGATAAGTCTGAGGCATGCCATCCATGCAGCAACATGAAATGCTCTGGAATTCTTTTCAGTGTCTTCTCCAAGGGACACTCAGGCAGTACTTCAGAAGCATGTTCATATAAGAATTTCTTCAGTAATATACACTTAAGTCTTTTTAATAAAAAGGGCAGTTTTGGGTTTTGTTAAAACTGCTTGAAGTATATAATATATATATAACGAAAGTCTTCTGTTTTAAGTACATGATTCAGTTTAATCAACTTACCGAGTTGTATATCCAGATTTTGAGTTTTTCCTTCATCGCCAGAAAACACCTCTGCCCAATCACCTTTTCCATCTCTAGTCCAAAGTGACCACTAATTTGTTTTCTGTCTCTATAGATTTGTAAAGGGCAATTTTACACATTTTTATAGCCTTCGTGGAACTCTTGTGTTCAATTTCATGGGGGAGAGAAGAACTTTTTATTTGATCTTTAGCAAAAAAATGTAATTCATTCACCAACCTGGTTTTTCAGCTATACATATAAAGTTGCACATGCAAATAATTCAAGTTCATAAGCCCATATTTACAGGTGACGATCTTATTTCTATGTCCTCTTGAGTTGTCCCTCTTCAGGAGTTCCTCCGTGGCTCTGTCATCCCTGCCCTCTTTTCTGCCATTCACTTCATGGAGCTCCTGGGCCCCTGAATGGGATGCTGCTCTCTCCATACCTAACACCTAGGGAGGTATTAGGGAGGAGCCAGCTAGATTTCCTTTCTAACTTGCTCCGCACTGTCCACAGGACTACCACACATGCCTGTAAGCACCTGAATTTACTCAATGGTTGGAACACTGCACAGGAGAGGAAAAACTCAAAGTATACACTGCATTTTGCTTTTCCTAAAGTTCTAGGTAAAAGTATTCAAGAAGTTCAGCATTCTACAGGAACTCCTCATTCCTGCCCTAATCCTTTGCTTCTCTATCACTGAGAGTCACTTTCCCACGAAAGTGCCCCCTTCTAAATCCTGTCATAAAGGTGTCTCCTACCCCTGCCACTTTTCAAGAAACCCCAGGGAATCCACGGTTCTCCCTTAGCAGTTTTAAGTCTTCAAGTTTGAGTTATTTATTCTAGAATAAAACTCCAAAGATTGGGGCTTGGATGGTGGCTTTCCAAGTTCTATATTTAGTGAGGGCAGACTTTGGTGCTCTATGTTTCAAGAAGTAGTTTAGAATCATCATGGGCACTCAAAATCTGGTCTCTTGAGATCTATCCAACAGTGAGAGTTGAAGAGATTATTTATTCTCTAGACTGTTGAGAGTAGTGCTGCATAATATACACAAATAAACAATCATGTCTATCATCTCCCAAGGACAAATGTTAATTCTTGGAGCAATGCAGTAAATCCCTCAGGAGGAAGGGAAGTATTTTCCTGCTGACAAGTCATTCACAAGTCAATTCACAAGTCATTTCTAGATCAATGGAATCTGCCTTACACATTATTTACTGGATGTTAGGAGATGAGCAGTATTGGTTCTTTCACTTCACTATTCATCACCCCACCTTCTTCACTCTTTCCTTCCAAATTATGACCTCTCAGGTCTTCTAGGAAAACAAAGCAATCCAACAGCTAACCCATAAACTGTACCTTTTACTGGGTGCCCCCTTGGCTATATTAGACCAAGCTGAGGCTGTAAAATCAGTGCTCTTAAATTCTTGATTAAATTCATGGGAGGATGAGGTAGTGATTTCATTCTTCTAGTTAGAAGCATATAAATTACATGACCTCACTAGACATAATTTCTATTTTCTCTCTTTACTAAGAATGATGGCTCTTAAATATCACCAATGTAAACTCCTGGTAAGACAAAGCAAGTTTATTACTTAACCTTGGTAAGGGACAACCATACCTCCTCAGAGCTTTGGTAATTTCTCAGAAGTGGAAGACAAGGGCATAATTTATTGAGAACCAAAGATGTGGCTTATGGTAGGCCTTTCAATGCAGGAACTTGATTAGAATTAGAGAAGGATCACGCATGATTCAAAATTGATGGAACAGCAAGGGGAAGGTTTTAAGGATTGAGATTGAAAGAATCTTAGAGCACAAACAGTTGATGTCTTCCTTTGAAGAGTTAATGGTTCTTTGGGGAAGTTCCTGTAATGGACTGTCAAACCTTGGGAGGAGAAAGTCCCACAAAAGTAGTGAAAACAGTAGAATAATCACATTCATGTCACAGGGGTGTCCAACCTGTGGCCTGCGGGATGCATGCAGATTATTCAAGGCTGTTTGGCTTATCCACGGTACTGGATCTTAGGAAAATTATGGATGAACCCTTTTTTTTGCTCATCAGCTTTTGTTAGTGTTTATTTTTTTTTTTTT
>CAUYPK010014135.1:0-17654 GCA_963574355.1 Loris lydekkerianus
CACTGAGGTGATGGGGACGGCCGTGGGTTTGCACCGGCGCGCCTCTCCTCTCGAGCCCTGTGGTGATGGGGCCGTCCGAGGTTTTGCCCGGGCCTCCATCTCGGCGCCGGCCCGTGAGGGGCTGGGCCCGCCCGTGGGTTGCCCCGGGCGACCCACCCCTCACAGCCCACCGCCGCGCCTGGGACGGCCGTGGGTGTGCACGGGCGAGCATCACCTCTAGAGCACTGAGGTGATGGGGACGGCCGTGGGTTTGCACGGGGAGCCTCTCCTCTCAGAGCAGTGAGGTGATGGGGACGGCCCTGGGTTTGCACGGGCGAGCCTCTCCTCTCAGAGCAGTGAGGTGATGGGGATGGCCGTGGGTTTGCACAGGCGAGCCTCTCCTCTCAGAGCACTGAGGTGATGGGGTTGAGACTCTTGGCCTCTGTGCTGAGCATGGGAAAGGGTCAGATTCTCTCAAGGCTCATCTTTCTTTTTTCTATCCCAGCTCACTGTTACTATATGAATAAATGGAAAAGCTGAGACTTTCAAAGTAACTTTACAGTTAACCTCTACCTAGTTTTGAAACATTTCCTATTGGTAACAGTTTTGTTCTCAGCCCATGACAAAAATCCCCTTTTAAATTTGGAAAGAAGTAAGGAGAATCTTCAAAGAACTCAAATTAGACCTCCAACTTGATCCCACAATCCCATTAGTAGGCATCTTCCCAGAAGAAAAAAAAAATCATTTTGTCATAAGGACATTTGCACCAGCTATTTGTCACAGCTCAATTTACAATCACCAAGATGTGGAAGCAATCTAAATGCCCATCAACCCTGGAATGGATTAACTAACTGTGCTATATATACACCACAGAATACTATTCAGCTATAAATAAGACAGAGGCTGTACATCTTTTGTATTAACCTGGATGGAGTTGAAATACATTCTTCTTCTTCTTTTTTTTTTTTTGTAGAGACAAGAGTCTCACTGTACAGCCCTCAGGTAGAGTGCCATGAAGTCACACGGCTGACAGCAACCTCCAACTCCTGGGCTTACGCGATTCTTTTGCCTCAACCTACAGAGTAGCCGGGACTACAGGTGCCCACCACAATGCCCGGCTATTTTTTTGTTGCAGTTTGGCCAAGGCTGGGTTTGAACCCGCCACCCTTGGCATATGGGGCTGGTGCCCTACTCACTGAGCCACAGGCGAGCAAATATCCAAGGTATCCTATACTACTATGAAGCCAGTAGATAATCTAATATATATACCCATTAGAGAAAAACTCAATTCAATTCAAGTTGGGGGGGAAGGAATGAGGGACAGGGGAGAGGACTGGTGTGCTCCCACTTAATGGGAATAATTTAAAAGTATGTGGCACACCTTTTGGATGCAGGACACAACTATAAGAGGGACTCTACCTAATAAATGCAAATATTATAACCTAGTTGTTTGTATCCTCACGTTAAACTGAAATAAAAAAAAAGAAAAAACAATGTAGCAGCCATGTCTTATATACATCAGCTTGATTAATCTTTAAGAGGACCTAAAATTATTCCTATTTTACAGGCAAAGATGGCAGGTTAAAAAGAGCTAGTTACCTGTTCTGGGTCTCAAGGTTAAAGTGGAACGGCAGCTACTCACCCTGGAACTATTATTACAAAGCCTCTGCCACCAAGAGCCATATATTTATGTTTCCCTGTGGGCCTATCATAGAACACTCCAGGACACCGAGTTCCCTTGCAGTGGCAAGCCGGTTGCCTTCATCACGCCAACCTCTCGCTCAAGGAAGGTTGTGGCCCTTTGCTGACTTAGGGGTGAATCTCAGTTAGTCAATCACGATAATTCCATTTTCTTTGCCAGCCACATGTTTGTAAACGGGTGATACAATTTTGGACGATGAGACAAGAGAACTGGCTTCCTTAAAGGGCATCACCTGATTTTAAAACTTCCCCTTTCTAGGGAGGGGAGGGGAGGGGAGGGGGGTGAAAGGGCGGAGGGAGGGTGATTGGTGGGACCACACCTATGGTGCATCTCACGAGAGTACATGTGAAACTTACTAAATGTAGAATATAAATGTCTTAACACAATAACTAAGAAAATGCCAGGAAGGCTATGTTAACCAGTTTGATGAAAATATTTCAAATTGTATATAAAACCAGTGTATGGTGCCCCCCGATAGCATTAATGTACACAGCTATAATTTAATAAACAAAAAAACAAAAAACCTTCCCCTTTCTGCTCTGGGCTGGCATCCTCTGCATGGCTGCGGGCTTGGTGGCGGCCACCCTGTATCCTTATGTGGTTAAGCCCAAGAGGCCAAGACACTGAACACAGAGGAATGGAGCGCCCCTGGAAAGGCAGGGGCTGTGACCACACCACTTCACTAGCTACGTCTGGGTGTCTGCTATGTGAAATAATAAATTCTCCAATTTAAAGCCTTTGTGGCTTCTATTACTTTGCACGTGAAATACCCTTATTATTAAATCTTTCCGACAATTCTATGATTCTTTCATGAAAAAATTCCTTTCTATACCTAAACTAAATCTTTCCCTTTACAAGTCTGTCTTTCCTAACAGTTTATAGCCCTAATTTTTCTTCATTCTTCTCAGAAAATACTGCTTTTCTTTTCCTTCATCATTGTAGGATTAATTTATATTTTTCATTAGAGTATATTTTTAAAATGCTGCATTTAAAGGCTCATCACATCTTCCTGCTATTTGCCATGATCTGTATTCCTTTCCTTCATCCAGCCACCACTGATGCCAACAAGCTCTGCTCAACTATTGCCTGGATCTTCCCAAAGCCTCCAAGAGCAAACCTTCAATTCATTCTCAATAGTGTTGACAGTGATCTTCCAAGATTGAAGATCTGATCCTCTTGTGACCCTGCTTCAAACTCTTCAGATAGTTTTTCCAAACATAATGCCATGTACTTGGTACAGTATTGATTGATACACTCTAAAAATGTTTGCCATCAGCCGTGAACATTTAAAAAGTGAGAGATTTCAAAATAAAAATCAAGATTCTCTGCTTATTTTGAGAAATCAGAAGATCAGGCCACTCTAGATTCACAATTCCACAACGTGCGGGGGACTGGGATGTGAGATGTGGCAGGTGCCCTCATGCAGAGCATATCCTCTCAGATTTGCCACCGTTGCCACCCCTTCCAATTCTCTAGCACTGAAGCAGAATATCACCTGTTATCTTATTAAGGGCTTTAGGCTTTAAATGTGGTTTTATAGACAGAATAATTAAAAAGAGAAATAGTTCTTGGATGGTGCCATCAACAATAAAAAAATGAAAAACTGAGAGGGCTTATTTTTTATTAGTTTATGACACCTGCTTTGCCTCCCCAGGCACTGGAGTGTGCCACTGCTGACCTATGAGACTCCCAACTAAGAAGTAATCTGTCCAGGGAAGGCGGATTGTATCTCACCCTCCTATCAGGCTTCATCCCTCTCTTCCTCTCTCACCCTTTGGAACTCCTTGGCAACCTTTGCCCCAGGCATAATAAAAACTTTACAGTTCCTGGAATGCACCATCAGCTACATGGCGTCTCTGAGGCTCTATCGATTCTTCCCCTGAAACGTCTTCTTCCTCCATGCTCCCCCACGGAACCCCTGCTCAAGGCTCAGCTCAAACATGGTGCCTGCATGAGTCTTGCTCTTGTCGTGACCTCCACAGGCCACACCCTTTCCTCTTCTTTGTAGACTTCCATGTTCCACTGTAGTTTGAAACACTTTATTGCCTGTAATTATTTTATCTTTGCCATTCCTTCCAGATTGTAAATATGTTGCCCACTCAGGTAATTATTTCCTTGTGCATTGCACAGTGCCCTGTAAATAGCTCTGGGGATCACGTGTTGATGGTCTTGTAACAGAACCTTTCTTAACTGACTTCCACTTTCCTGACTCTCCGTTCCCTCTGTCCAACATCCTGGCTGGGGCCCAGCACATGAGGAATGCCCGTGGTTGGTGGGCTGCTCTCTGGAAGGCCCACTCGCTATTGCTCTCACCTGTTGAGCTCTATGACCTACAGCCAATCAAAGCTAAAGCTACTTGTGCTTGTCAATGTAAATAGGTAGTTAATTTAAATATCATATAAAAATTCTATAGTAAGATTAGGAAGAGGGCTTAAAAAACATATATATACATATAAAATTAGGTGTAAGACAACTATAAAAGATGGGAGAAAGCATACAAATCTAGGATTACATTCTGAGATTGCTTTGTAAGTCTTTTTAATTTGTCAACCCACTTAAAGAAACAGAAAATGGTGTGGCTCACCAAAAAAGATGTTCCAGAACTATAATCAATAGGTCAGTAAGAAAATAAGTCATAGGTCCTACATTATGAGAGATGGGAAATAAAATTATCTCTATAGAATTTCAATCAAAATGAAATGTTTAAGCTATATATTATTTTATGTGTTTCTACGTTTGAGCAATTTTTGATTAGCTGAGCAAGTTCTGGGGCTGGTGTACTAGATCCAGGGCTTTCTCAGTATCCGTGTGTGTGCCCCTTCCGCCCACTCACTAGACTGGACGCCCATCTGTGGCAGGACTTACCAAATTTGGACAAGGCCTTTTAAATTGTCATCAACATCTCTTTACAATGTGTCATGAAGCACAGACTCATGTCCTTGTTATAGATATATGGAATACAGGGGGCACATGAGTCTGTGTTTTTTATATATATATGTATATGTATGTATACATGTGTTTGTATATATATATATATAAAATGAGTATATTATTGAATATTTTGAGTATGTTACATATGTATATTTTTAAAGATGGGGGTCTCACTCCTGCTCAGGCTGGTCTTGAACTCCTGCACTCAAGCAAATCCATCCTTCTTGCCCTCCCAGAGAACTAGGATTATAGACGTGAGCCACCGTGCCCAGCCTAAGTACCTTACATATTGAGAATGGATACAAAGAATAGAAAAACCTCACCTAATGTGCATAATGCAATGGTACGTTTCAAAACTATTAAGAATAGAGTATAAATGTCTTACCACGGCAATTAAGTAAGTGAGGAAATGGTTAAGTTAATCAGTTTGATGTAAGCATTCCACATTGTATATCAAATCAGTACACTGTACCCCATAAATGCATTAATGTACACAGTTATGATTTAATAAGAGGAAAAAATAAACAAAGAAACAAAAATAAAGAATAGAAGGCATTAGGGCCTGGTGCAGTGGCTCACGCCTGTAACCCTAGCACTCTGGGAGGCTGAGGCAGGCAGATTGGTTGAGTTCAGGAATTTGAGACCAGCCTGAACAAGAGTGAGACCCCACCTCTAAAATTAGTTGGGTGCTGTGGCGGGAGCCTATAGTTCCTGCTATTGAGGAGGGTAAGGTAAGAGGCTCTCTTGATCCCAAGAGTTTGAGGTTGCTGTGAGCTATGAGGCCACGGCACTCCACCCACGGTGACAAAGTGAGACTCTGTCTCAAAAAAAAAAAAAACAAAAAAAAAAAAAAAAAAGAAAAGAAAGAAAGAATATGCAGCAATGAATCCAGAAGGAATTAACCTACTGTGACTCTCCTACTGAATGTTTCTTAGTTTTGTGGACAAAATATATGTGGAATATATATATATAAGTGTATGTAACCATTCATACTTTCTCTTTTTATGTTGAGGGAAAAAAGAAAATGTCTAGGTGGGACATGAATGGCACTGTGAAATGCAAATGTTTGGAATCTAAATTTCAGCCTACATAATGCTTTTGCAAGGATGCTGAGATGCTTGTTTGTACACAGTAGAATTCTCTGCCTTAGTATTTCCAATTATAGATGTTGCTAAGGATTGAACTTACTTTCTCAGTGCAAAAATTCTTGAATACTGCCATTCGAGGCACAGTACAAACATAAGGAGTACTTGGTGAGCAGGGAGATAAATAATAGACAAATACTTCCCTCCACAGTTAAAAATATTCTTCTTAAAATTTTAAACTTTCAGAATAAATGATGGTCTAATTTTAAGCATTGTTCCAAATATCTGTTTCTCTTCCTAGAGGTTTCTTCTCTAAATAGCATTTCACTTTTAAAACTAGAAGCTTGTTGGGTAATTCTTCAACACGGTGTCAGGAAGCCATTGTTTTCTCCAGCCATTCATCTTATTATCACCCCTGATGCCATATTTCTGGTTGTTTCTCCAGAATGTCATAGGAAGCACCTGCCATAAAACCAGCTGCTGAAAAGAGTAGGAAGAAAATACCTAAAATGTCTCTGTCTGACTAAGTACTGTAGTCAATTCTCACTGCAATTTTTGCAATCACCACATAAGTGCCCTTGATGTATAAGCATTATAGACTTCTGCTTGGTGAATACTGTGCCTGAAGCTTAAAACTCTATCTTAAAGAAACATCAATCTTAACTGTCCACAGGATCCCTAAGGTCCATTGCTCCTCCTAACTAGAAGTAAAATCTTTGTTATTTTTAAAGAAAAGAACACATATTTTCCAAACTTCTATTAATAAAGGTGTGTTTGCTGACATGTCTGTTTTATCTTGACTATTAGCTTTTTTTTTTGATACCTAGTCAGTACCTTAGAGTACTTACCAGAATTAAATGTATTGCAGAAAATGACACTGGCTTATTTTTATAAAATGCTTTAAATCTCATACGAAAAAGAATTTCATATCTTGCCAAACCCCTCTTTTCCTAAAATTATTATCTTAGGTAACAGAGTAGTTCAACATTCAGTTATTTCTTCAATATTTCAGTAATGGTATATAACTTTACTTACGACATCTATGTTACTGATTTAGCATTTAATAGGTCACAGATAAGAAATGCCTCTACTTATCTATTGGAATTATGGTTTCTCACATTAGATTGGTGCAATTCCAGCACTAATGCTGACTTGAAAATTGCTGTATTATAAACTATTTACACTTATCAGGGAAAACATTTCTGAAGTTTTTGATGGGCATGCTTGCTTGGGCCCTGTACATTCTGCCTGGAATGATGTCCCTTGCTCTTCCCCCTCTTTGCCTAAGCCCTGATTATTAATGGCTCAGTTCTGATTTCCACCCCTTTAGGGAGCCATTCCTGACCAATTCTCCAGATTCCTAAAGAATCTGCTCTAGAGCTCCTCCTGTGTCCTCCCATAACACTGCAGGCTGCCCTCCTGGAAAGGCCAGCATGGTATTTCATTTGTGAGTTTACGTCTGCCTTCCACTCCAGGCTATATTCCTTAAAGGCAGGAACAAGTCTTATTTATTTTTTGATCTCTTGCATGTGATACAGTGCCTGGCACAGAGAAGAGCCATCATAAGTTTGTTTTAAAAATAAAATTAAGAATAATAAATCACAAATAAATGGAGAAACAGTCTGTTTTCTCAGAGGACAAATATAGGAGGTGAAATAGGCTAACTGTGGGAGGGGGTCATTTTTTATGAGGATAACTGCAGCTCCAAGCTCATTCTTTTATTCACAGAAATATCAAGGAGGGTGTGAAGAAACCAATGCTCAGAAAGCATTTGTGAGAAAATAGTTTCAGAGCATTTTGGTAATCAAATGCACAAATCGTTTGACCTTGTACTGTATAATCCAGAAATTAAAAAATTATTCTAAAAATAATCAAATTTATGCATAAAAATTATATAAAAAGGAAAGACAGTGAAGCTACTCTGTATGGTACAATAATGGTAGACACATGCCACAAATACAACACTAAGAGGGAACCCCACTGCCAACTCCTGACTGGGGTGATAATGTGTCAGCGTAGGTTCATCAATTGTCGCAGATGCCCCACTCAGGTGGGGGACGCTAGTAACTGGGGAGGCTGTGCATGTGGGGAGAGGTGGTATATGGAAAATCTCTATACCTTCTATTCAATTTTGCTATGAACCTAAAACTGTTCTAAAAAATAAAGTCTATTAAAGATTTGTAATTACTTTACTCAGAAAGAGCCTAATATTGAAATAATTTTAAAAGTAATTTTTATAACAATTTTTAAAAATGGCCAAAGAATAAAATATCAGTAGGTTTGACAGATTAAGGCTATGGAAAAAGTCAAGATAGACAAAGAGACAATTATTAAACAGATGAATGAGGACAGATCCATAAGTATAATCTTGAAACTTGCTCATTACTTGGTTGATATTCTATTCATCCTACTTATAAGATTAATTCAAATAGTCTGAGGAAAAAAGAACAGCAGATCATAGATCCAGCTGGTATGAAACAGTATATGCTTCAGCAGACAGACACAGGATGGAGTTGACTGATGGTGTCCTATTTAAACCTATGGTTAAATAACAATTATGATGGCCAACTTCTTTGAGCACTTACTATTGGTTGACATTTGTTTTATATATGTCCATTCTTCTAATATTTTGTAACACAACACCACAAGCATTATTATATCCTTTTTATAGATAAAAGAAACTCAAGTGTAGAGGGTTTAAGCACCTTGCTCAAAGCCATAAAGCTAGTGAGAATCCAGGTAGTTTTAGTTTCAGAATCTATTCCATTAACTATTCTACTACACTGCTTTCTCTAGCGGGAACAAACAAATACTGTGGTAATTAAATTTTGAGAAAATATTAAATTTGGTATATTATAAACACCAATGAAGAAATAATTACCATTATTCTGTGTAAAGAAATATGGATTCAAATAAAGAGGTTAAGATATCTATGTAACTTACAAGGGATGTAAGATACTCAAAAAATGATCAAGAATAAATTCCAAAGGAAACATTAGTGAGAACAGAGTCAACGTTCGTTACTTAAATGTGAACTGACTTCAGCATTTTTGTTTGCCAGGAGTGCCTCACCTGTTATTATACAGTAACTGTATATACTGCATGAGGTGAGATATTTTAATATACTATAAAGACAAATGTAACCAGGAAGGAGCAGCTCCTGAAATCCTGTCTTTGTAATAAATTATCCAACAGGTATTTCCGAATGATTCTTATGTAACCAGTAAGATCACAAGGATGGGGGATGATGGAGGATCAAATGAAATCAAAACCAGAATCTCAAAGGCCCACAAGAACAGGGCAACGGCCTACCTTGGGCTGCTAGCAGAGGAAAAAGGTCGATTCCATGTATATAGCTAAGGAAAAGTTCACTAAACTTAGTAATTGGGTATGGACAGATGAAAGACAGGCAGGATGAACTGTGGTGTCTTCACATTATTATGCCATTAACAGAAAAAGGTAGGTTAGAAAGGATCCTGGCAGAAGGTAGGGGCTAGAGAGATTTTCCAGCACTGAATCTGAGATAATAAGATATCTAAATGGAAATGTCTGGCAGATCATTAAAAGTCAAGGAGCTGGAGTTAAGGCAGGGCCTGGCTGTACTCCTGATTTGTCTTACCTGCTTACAGGGAACAGTCAGAGTCAATAATTATGTAAGGATTTTCAGCCAAAGTCAGGAAAAATAATGAATGAAAGTAGAAATCTGTACCCTGGACAGTGGAGTGATAAGAACGAACCTTAAGGTACTCCAAGAAATTGAGAAATCCCCCCAACACTGAGAGATGATTGTACGAACTTCATAAGAAAACTAGCTAAGAGAATCCTGCATAGAGCCAACTGTTATTACAAAGAATACACTAAAAAAGGATTGAAATCAGTGAGATCCACTACCAAGTCTGCCAAATGAAAGGCAGTAGTGCTAGAGGAAAGATTTTCACGGCCAATGAAATGAAAATGGCCATGTATGCAAAGCCCCAGGGTGTCAGGAACTCTAACTCGCCTACTTACCTATCAACAAAATTTAAGCACTTCATAGGAAGTTTAATACTTTTTTTTTAATTTAGCAAAATTCAAGTCAGATATATTTCTAAATTGCTAGTGGTTACCAAGTAAAAGCAAAGTCAGCAGCACAACAGTACTTTAACTACTGAATTGCATCACAGTTTCTGATCTCCACACCCAGTAGAGACCCAGCTCCCAGCCAGAGCAGCCTTCAGAAAGGAAATCTACACAGGGCCTAAGGCAGGGCTGCTTCAACAAAGTGCTCCCAACCGAGGGGCCGTGAACTCACAGCCCTAGGGTCTCCCTAAACAAACCCCAAGGTCACAAGTTTTATCCTTAAAATTCCCTAAAATTAATGTAATTCAATTGTAGAATATTTCCAAGTTTATTTTAATTGAGCAATAAGCCAAAATTTTACTCAAATGGTAACTATTTGACAAACACTGTGCTAAGAATTTTACTTAAATTACCTTATTTACTTCTGACAGAGACTTTCTCCTTTGACCAAAGCTTTTGTTGGGCTTCTTTGCCTCACTAGGCCAGACCTTTGGCTTCCCTCTCTGTTCTTTAATAAAATTTATAAAAATGTATTTTTGAGAATTTTCTCCGCCTGAATTGTTTTCCTTTTCCACCCCCAAAGAAAATACAAAATTATTAGCACCCCCACACACTCGAAGCTACACTGACATTCTCTATACAGAACTCTATTACACATAGCTTAAACTGCAGATAAATCAAGATAATTCGAAGAAGTGATTGCAGAGTTGATTTTTTCTTCAAAAACACTGACAGACAGTAAAGCTATTTTAATAAAACTCTTTCTTATGGTTGTCAAGAGGTGAAATAATTTGTACTGTGAATTTACAAAAAGATCCAAATTAAGATCCTCTCTACCCTGACTTCCCCTTGCATAATGCCCATTAGGGCCATGGATCCTTCTTGCTTCTAAGAAAAAAAATTAGAATTTCTAATATTCTCAGCGTTCTATGTGCACTTGGAATTGGGCAAACATGTTCAGATGGATAAATTTTTCTTAAACTACTTGTTATAGTTAATAGGCACTATTTCTACCATCATTTTAAAAATGAGAAAACTTCAGTTCAGAGAAGTTATGAAACTTTCCCAAGGTTATAAAGTTAATTAGTGGTGCAAATGGGAGTTGGGAAGAACTGGTCTAAAGAAAGAGATTTTAAAAAAGAAGCCACTAGTAAAAGGTAAGGAAAAGGAACTTAATACTTCTTTTATTCTTTACCACCCCGTCTGATAACAACAATGTGGGACACAGACGACCCTCCCTCCCATCTCAGCCGGGGCTGCTCTCACCAGTCTACTCTGTGGACCCCCCTCAGCCTACGGCATCCTTTTCTTCCCCCACACAAGTGGTTATTCCTTACCCTCCCACCCCCTGGGATCCTATAGACAAGTGAACCTACTAATTATCCCTTCTATATTTTTTTTATACCATATCTCTGCCTTTGCTCATGCTTGAAAAATTGTACTATTCTGTCTATATTCTGCTTCAGCTATTGACTCACTTGTCTCAAGTATTATGACACTAATAAAAGAATTAAGAAGAGAATCGCTTAAGAGTTCATTATCACTGGATATAACTGGTGATGGGCAAAGGTAAAGACTGATTTTAGAGACCGAACTTTGTTTTCATGTTCTGAATGACAAGAGTGATAAGGTGATCTTCCCTCTCACATAGAACCAGAAAGTTATTCAACCAACATAACAGTAATAACTGTGGGTATCAAAATTACGAAGACGAGGTAGAAAAAAATTGAGGAGAGGCATGTACCTAAACGTACTAAAATGATGTACAGGAAGTACAATGAATATGGACAGCATTACATATTCTTATAAAGAAAGAATGTCTTTGATAGATGTATATTAAGTAATTTAACTGAAAAGAATAAGATATTCAAAACATTTTCTTCCATGTTACCAACATCTCTACTGAGACACTTAATAGGAAAACAAAGGGAAGCGCATGCACACTGCAGTACCACTCCATCAGTTCCTCACTGCTAGCCCCTCTCATCCTGGAGTCAGCTTGCCGTGTTCATGGCCTCACTCTTCCCTCCACTGCTGGCAACTGTGTCTTACGTCATAAGAGTCCTCGCTATGATTTCCTCCCTTCATTTTTAAAGAAGCTTGACGAGGTCCCCTCCTTCTATTATGTTTTTTTGTCTTTACCCCGTTGTACATGTCTGTGATTTATTTCTCTCAAGTCAGCCTGTAGTGATACACTGTAATTTTTAAAAACTGTCGTAACAAGAGGATCTGAAAATGCTCTTTGAGGAGTCTGTCTCTCTTGTGAAAGAATGTTATCATCACGTAATTTAATTTTTAAACAAGTATTCAGAGTGGTTTCATTGCTCTCAGTGAGATGCCTGAGTAAAATATTATGGTTGCTGTAAGGACCAAGTTAACTCCATTTTGTTAAAACTAATTTCATCTTGTCCCTCAGTCTTCATTTTGCAGCTGCATACCAAAGGCGTTAGGCAACCTGCTCCCTCCCCCGCCCCCCATCCTTGCCCCAAGATCCACGCCCTTGCACAACGTCTGCTCCTTGCACAACGTCTGCTCCGAGAGATAACAACACTTTCCCAGACAGCCAAGGACAAGTGCTTAGTCCCCTAAACCTCCTATCAGCTCGCCCCAGTGGCTCACCTCACCCTCTCCCTTTTTTTCCTTTCTGTACCCTTAAAAACCTCCCTCCTTTTCGAGATCGGGACTTCTCTGCTCTCCTGCTGCGCCAGGACCAGGGAGCCCAGGCTCGAGCTTGTAAATAAACAACCTCTTGCTTTTGCATGGGACTTGGTCCCCGGGTGATTTATGTGGGGGATCCTGCGACTTGGGTGCAACAGTTGCCAGTGGGAGTTAATGTCTTTTGACATCACACACACAAACAAAATTTGATAGCTAAATAAATATGGCAAATGGTGCATACTCCACACACTCCCAGGAAAAGCACATTCACACACTAGAGACAGTGAGAAGACCTGCATAACGCAATGTATTAAACTTGCAAATGGTATCCCTAAACCCTTGAAACTTTCATTCCCAACATTTATTACCATCTCTTAGAACTACTGCATGGAAAGAATCCAGGAAAGCTTTTGGAGAATCACTCAATAGTTTATTCAATTTAAGAGACAGGTTAAAATCTTAGCCACATCCTTATGAATTTCTTCATATTCCTTCTGGAAATTCCTAATATGGTAATACTCCTGAATATATCAGCATTAACAAGTGCTGCAGTGGAATATTAGAAGCTATGTTTAGAACTATTCATCAGAGAACATTATAAATTTACTAGGATCATGGTGGAGCCTACGCCTGGTTTTGTCCCTAACTGTGTGACTCTAGGATAAAGTGATTTAAAACTCTAAGCTTTAATTCTCTCACATGTAAAGTGGGACTGGACTTGCCCTGTCTAGCCAACTGCTATATTTTGAGAATCAGATGATCAAGATCAGAATCAAGAGAGAATTTTTCATAGTAAATTGTTATAAAAGTGCAAAAAGTATGAATAATATATTGTCTCTAATACTGCACCAATTTCCTTCCAAAAGAGCTCTAGATGCTATTGTGATTTCTTCTTTTTATGAACTATGTCCTACAATTACTAAATACCTCATTTCACTTAGAGAAAACATTAATTTTAATGTAACCATTACATCATAACAATGCATCGTCAAACTTTTTGGAAAACAAGGGACGAAAATAAGTAGCGAAATCAGAAAACTTTCCTTTAAACATTAAGACAGCCTACAGAGTAGTTTGTGAGCAATGCCACCTTACCCTGGGCTCTATTCTGAACTCATCTGTGGCAGCTCTTCAGGCCCAGCGAATAAAGACAGTGGGGCTCTATATTCTTTGAGTACTTCATTAAACTATTGATCCCTTTAGCATCATCCATAATGTTCCAGCAGCTCAGCACATCAACTGGTAAAGTGCTAGTCTCTCTCTCCTTTCAATAACTTCCACACTTTATGGAAAGGAAGTCACAATGATTTATTTACCTGACATTTTCCAGTCCGGATGTCATACAGGGCCACTGAACCATGGCGAGCTCCCACTGCTATTCTGTGATTCCGCTCATAATAGCTGACCATGTAGAACCTGCATTAAACATTTCAACAACAACAACAAAAACAAAAAGCCAGGTGAGATAACCAGCACATGGGAGTGGATAGCAACATACTTCAAAGCTCCAATATCATATCTAAATAAATATATTGATAATAAAGAGATTAAGACCTTTCAACAATGTTTCAATAATTCTTAAAAATTAACTAAAAGACAATGATATAGAATATCACTTAGGCCTCTTAATAATTATTTTCAATAGAAAACAACTTACAATAACAAATACCCTTGCATTTTTAGAACAGGAAAGAGGGTCAAACGTACACAAAGATTAAATATAAAAACTCAGTTTTGCTACAATAGCTGTAATTCAACTATTTCTATTTGAACAGAAATGGAAAAGATGAAAAGGCTCCCATAGTCAATGTAGTTATGTTCTCATGGCTTATTACAGTATTAAGGAAGGAAGTACACCTCGCAGAACGATCATAAAAAGCTCCATAAATTTATGCTTAAGTACTTATCAGTAATGTGGAATGAAACTGGAAAGCTATCCACCAAAAAAAAGTTATTCTGCAAATTCCCTGAATTTTCTATTTATCAGTTTATCTAAATGACAGCTGTGACTATACGCAGTACAGATAAACCTACTTGGTATTTATTTTGCATTGCATAAAAGTAAGATTTAGAGAGGACAGTTTGAAGGTGATTTAAGAGGTTGATTTATTATTTTTCTTTTTTTCTAGATTAATTTTCATGACTGGAGTGTCTGAATTCCCGATCTATGCTCTGTCGTACCGATTTCATATCTACGTGTATATGACCAGGGCCTGAAGGTAAGAAAAAAATTACCAGAAGGGTAAGTAAGGTATGGTTTTGTATCTCCAGAGAGCTCCAATACACTTTCCCATTATCTACTCTAACTCAGAGTGAGTTCTCCAGGTGCCAAGTGGGCGTGAGGATTTTGCCTCGATCCTACTACATGTTCTTTGCTTCTTCCTCCTTTTGTTTCATACTGCCAGCCTAACTTTTCTGTTATTATTTTTTTAAAGGGGGAAAGGGGAGTAAGACATGACAGAAAAAAAAAAAATCTCATCTAATACTTTCTTGAGGTAGATATAGAGAAAAAACTACTAGGGGAAGGGGCAGCATTTCTGAAATTCTAGTGAGAGAGGCTGAGACACACCAGAGATTTGTAAGTGGGAGCATTCTGAAACCAGGGACACGCCAACAAAGTCATTTTGGCATTAACAGACACTAGGACATTCACATATATCTCATAAATATGGAAAGTAAATTATTAAGTTTTAAACCTTTTTGTTTGTTATTTATTACCAAGTAATGGATTAAACAGTGTTTTTGTCCCATCCAGGTCAGCTGTATCCAAGGCTGACCGCTTCCACTTAGTGGAGACAAATGCTCCATTTTTAGTAACCCAGAAGACACCACTTCGCAGTGTCCTGGTGGGTGGTTTTGCTGTTCTCAAGAATGGCGCAGTCCTCTTTGTATGTTAGTTTAGGGAAGGAAAGTTACAGAGGGCTCCTAAACCACACATCTTCTCTCACTATTAAGTAGTAAGTAAAAAGTTCATTTCTCAAAACTTTTTCTGTCCAAACCATCATTATATTCTGCCTCAGTTGAGAGCGTGGAATCAGCAACCAAAACCTATCATTGTTACCCTTGAAAATGAAAATAATAAACTCAAAAACATGTACTGTTTTGTTACTTGATCATTACAATGGTTTAAGTATTGGCCATCACTGTATATGCCTATATTTACATCTATATCCACACCTACCTATAATTTATGTCCTGTTAGAGTAACCCAGAATATAATATCTGACAAATAACCCAATGAATATTTATTCTGTGCAGGTTAACGGACACAGAAGGAAAAAGGCAGTATTTTGTTTTACCTATTATTTGGACAGATTTAATAACTATCTTGCCAAAATTCTTCTGCAAAACTGAATATAATTACCCACAAAATAACTCTCTTCAAAACAAAACATAGGTAAAATGTTTGTGTGTTGATAAAACCTTAGTGAGACTAGGATCTAAAGAGTTTTTGTTACATTGCCCATTTTCTATGCTCTAGATATCAATCTCGTCCTTCTATACAATCTACAAACACCACTATTTGTGAGGAGGAAGATCTAATCCTGGTACCAAATCTTTAGTCTGCCCAAAAGGATCATTTATTATAGGTCTGCATTTTTTTATTTCTTTGGAATTTACTACTGCACTAATACTTCTAAACAGTATCTTCAAGAATTCTGTACAATGAAGGTCTTATGGAATGTTTTTGTCTTTATTTCTTTGTTAAACTTTTTATTCCTTTAGCTATTGTAAGAAATCAGTGGTACGTATGTAGTCAATTCACAAGTGTCCACTCTTGGAACCGTCCGTACTGAGCTATTTTCACTGTGGAGGCTCCCAGAGCCCACCACATCCCCAGGCATCCTCTTCTCCATTCGGAGGCTGTCACGATTAGAGATGGGCCTTCCCTATCTCCACCCATGAAGGTATGAATGGATGGAAGAGGAGGGTCCAGGATGGTTTTTAATCCTATACTAACCTAGTCCTGACCAGATCACACATGAAAGTCTTGAATCCCTCTAAAATTTCAGGGGCTTGGAGCAAGGATTCATGTGTGCTGAGCCTCCTGAAAGTAGCAGGTCAGTCTCCAGTTCACTGTGCGGATGTCATGCCACTTGGACAGCATTTTGGGGAGAGGACGCTTCTGTTATATTCACGTTAGAACAGTTCTCTTGTTTTAGATGAACCAGATGGAGGCTCTGTGAAGTCAGAGAGAACACTGCCTATTAAGTGAGTGAAAGAAGAATTAAGTGGAATTGAGTAAAGAGATAAAAAGTATTTTTCACTGAGAGGGTCATCATCAAACCAGTGTAAAGTCCCTGATCTCCGTGTTTTCAGGCCTGACCACATGTGCAGAGTGATGCTTTTCAACCACAAATCAAATCACCTCGCTCTGCTGCTCCTAACTGTCCTCTGAGGCCCTGACTCCTTGGAGACTCCATCTCCTCTCCCCTTTCCTCGGTCACAGAGATCCCCACAAACTTTCTTGAATACACAGAATGCAAAGAGGGTTCCCACCTGCAGCTCTGACACCTGCTGGTCCTTCTGCTGAAACTCTCCCCAGTCTGCTCTGTCCATGGCTGTGCCCCCACTTTGTCTTGATAAAAGCGGCCTTTAGGGCCACCCTACTGACACAGCAGCTCCTCCCCCTCCTCTTTACCCAAGATCCTACTTTTTCTTTATAACACTTATCTCCACTGAGATTACAGTAAATAACTTTTTATTGCTCTTGATTACTTGTTTTTGTCGATCAGAGACTTTACTTTTTGTTCATGAATCAACACTTTGATAGGGCCCTAGCAAGTAAGATGCAACACTGAGAAGTTTAATGCAGGGAGAAGTTCAAAACACTACACTTATGCCCCAGTGATGGGTACACAGACTATGCAAAACATGGATTTTTCAAGGCTAATGAATATTTTGTAGGGTCTAAAATAATAATTGAGATGAATAACAAAGAGAATAAAAACTGTCCAAGAAAGGCAGAAATCAAGAAATGGATAATGCTTCTAAAAATATATTTTCAATTGAAATAAATAATTGTAAATTTACAAGAAGTTATCTGTAAAGGCCCCTGGGGTCTGGGCACATTAGCATGAGACTGATGGTGACATAATAAAAAGTATTTAATAGGCTAGAAAAGAGTACTTGTGCTAAAATTCAATTATATATATTCAAATATAAATAGTCTAAATAATAATAATATATATAAAATATATTTTTTGGCATCCTGAGAATAAAAATATTCTAAAAATTTG
>CAUYPK010014136.1:0-34403 GCA_963574355.1 Loris lydekkerianus
GACTTTACCTCTTTCGTGTTTACATGGATGGAGCTGGAACATGTTCTTCTTAGCAAAGTATCCCAGGAATGGAAGAAAAAGTATCCAACGTACTCAGCCCTACTATGAAGCTAAATTATAGCTTTCACATGAAGGCTATAACCCAACTATACCACAAGACTATGGGGAAAGGGCCAAGGAAGGGGAAGGGAGGAGGGAGGTTTGGGTGGAGGGAGGGTAGTGGGTGGGGCCACATCTATGGTCCATCTTAGAATGGGTACAGGCGATTGCACTAATGTACATAGCTATGATTTAACAATAAAAAAAAAAAGAATGGAAGAAAAAGTATCCAATGTACTCAACCCTACTATGAAACTAATTTATGGCTTTCACATGAAAGCTATAACCCAGTTATTACCTAAGCATATGGGAAAGGGAGAAAGGGAGGGGGGAGGAAGAGTGATTGGTGGGATTACACCTATAGATCATCTTACAAGAGTACATGTGAAACTTAGTAAATGTAGAATGTAAATGTCTTAACACAATAACTAGGAAAATGCCAGGAAGGCTAAGTTAACCAGTATGATGAAAATGTGTCAAACAGTCTATAAAACCAGTGTATGGTGCCCCATGATTGCATTAATATACACAGCTATGATTTAATAATAATAAAAAAAAGATTTAAAAAAAAATAGTAATACCTCCTAGCCAAAGGGCCCTCTTTGAAGCCTGAGTTCATGCCCAGAAAACGCCTTCCTTTGGACCTATGGCTTTGTACGTGACAGCACTTGCATGAACATTAAGAGAGATATTTGTCATGTAAGCCGTGATGCCCTCTAACATGAGGACCTGCCAGCTTCTTCTCCAGGGTGGCAGCAGCAACAGAAAGCAATAAAGGAAGAGGGATGGGACATAGAATCAGGGCACGGCCAGGTGAGCCCCGATTTTGCAATAACTCACTGGGTGACCTCCGCTCAGTCTCTTTTCCTCAGTGGACCTACAAAGTATCAGAGTTAGACCTGCAGAGTGTCAGAGTTGGACCTGGTGAGCCCTAAGGTCCCTCTCTAGGGTGAATGCTCTGAATTTGTGATTTATTGCCTCAGCAAAACAGTGCCCGGTTATAAACTTGAAGAGTTTAGCTGTGAACCTGGAACAAAGGCTTTCTCATATTTAAGGAGTTCTTTGTGTCCTTAATTTTATAAACACACACATACACATCACTTCTCTGCACTAATGAGGGGCTGTCTCAACCTAGCAGAGAGGCAGCCAGGGCTTCTAACTCTTGTGATTGTGGCCCCCTCTCCGGCACTGGCTTGGTAGGACAGTGGTTCTCAACCTTCCTAATGCCGTGGCCCTTCAATACAGTTCCTGTGGGTCGAGGCCCACAGGTTGAGAACTGCTGTTAGCGGTTCAGCTGTGTCCCCTCCTACCCACCAAAATTCATATGTTGAAATTCTAACCCCCAGGACTTCCAACTGTGACCTTATTTGGAGAGAGAGTCTCTACAACAGGCGTAATCCGGTTAAGGTGAGGCCATTAGAGTCCTAATCCAACATGACTGGTAGGTATCCTTAGAAAAGGGGGAAAGCTGAACACAGATAAAGGAAACCCAGCATGACAGAGCACGGAAAGAAATAGCGACAAGCAGCGGAGGGTGGCTCTTTCCCTTACAGCTCTCAGGATCCCACCTGCTAACACCCTGCTCTGGGGCTTCCAGCCTTCTGAACTGTGAGACAAGACATTTCTGCTGTTGCAGTGAACACTGTCTATGGAACCATGTTAAGGCAGCCCCAGCAAACTATCACAACACGATGCTGAAGGTTTCCACAGCTTCCAACATGGAATTCAGTGCTGGAGAGAGCCTCTGAAAGCATCTGATCCAAGCCCCTCACCTCACAGATGGAGGCACCATGCGCCCCAGCTGTGGAGCTGGATGGGACCTGCCAGAACCAGGGCAGGCACCACCCGTCCCCTTGGCCCATTTCTCCCATTTTCCACATGTTTGTGAGCCCCTAATCACCCCAGATGGTTAGATTAGAGTCACAGCTTTGTAGCTCAACCATGAAAATGATGATTGTAAGCGAGACCCCAGGGAAATGGGTCAGAATACCAAAGCCAGCGAAAATGTTTCAAGGACTTCCAGAAATTGCCAGACCAGGTCTTAACACATCCTGAAAGGAAGAGGTGTAGATACTTTCTTTTCGTGGTAAGAATGCTAACTATTTTTATGTTTATTTCTGTTGACTCCTTGGTCTTAGAGTATGTTTTTGTTTTTCTCTTTCTTTGAGACAGAGTTTCACTCTTTTGCCCAGGCATGAGTGTAGTGTCATCATCAGAGCTCACAGCACCCTCACACTCCTGCGCTCAAGAGATCCATCCTCCTGTCTCAGCCCCCCCCCCCCCAGTAGCTAAAACTATAGGTACCCGCCATGATGCCTGGATAGTTTTTCTATTTTTAGTAGAGATGGGGTTTCACTGGTCTCAAATTCCTGGCCTCAAGCAATCCTCTCGTCTCAACCTCCCAAATTGCTAAGATTCCAGGCATGAGTTACCACGCCCAGCCTACAACTACTTCTAATTAATATGTCATTGAGACTTCACACAGACTCACAATGGCCTTTTACCTAAAATTTAGGCTTTACAATCTTGCCACATATTCAGGAACTCTCCATGGTGGCCTACAGCAGATAACAATGAAACCGCCCTAACAAATTAATAATGGAATACAAGGCAAGAACTGTGATAAGGCACAGGCCCAGCTGAAAATAATAAACATGATTAGCCACTGTCCCCCCTCGCCCCACCTCCCATCTGGAGTCACAGAGGTGCTGGTCATGAAGACTTAGTTTCTTCATAAATAACACCACCTTTTTGAAACCTAGGGGTAGCTTCAGAGATATCTTCCAGGTCCTTCATTCAGTGGCTTGACCCACCCACCTAAAAAAGGAACCGACTCAGCTTATCTTGTGATCTCCCACCCAAGAACCTGGTCCAACATTGCTATAGACTGGCTGATCCACCCAGACCAGCTGCCTATACCAAGGGACTGATGGTTCCATCTCAAACCCACCCAGTTAGCAAACCCAATTGCCTAATCCTTGGCCCACCAAATTGTTCTTAAAAACCCTGTCTCCCTTGGTGGTGCCCATAGCTCAGTGAGTAGGGCGCCAGCCACATACACCGAGGCTGGTGGATTCAAACCCGGCCCGGGCCAACTAAAACAACAATGACAACCACAATAAAAAAAAAAAAAAAAAAAAAATAGCCAGGCATTGTGGCAGGCACCCATAGTCCCAGCAACCTGGGAGGCTGAGGCAAAAGAATCCCTTAAGCCCAAGAGTTTGAAGTTGCTGTGAGCTGTGATGCCACAGCACTCTACCAAGGATGACATAGTGAGACTCTATCTCAAAACAACAACAACAACAACAAAAGAACCCTCTCTCCCAAATTCTGGGGGTGGCAGATTTAAGAAAGTCCTCCTGCTCCCTACTTAGCACTATGTGGAATTAACGCTTTCTCTCCTGTAAACCCTACTGTCTCAGTGTCTCAGCTTCCTCTTGAGCAGCAGGCAGATGAATCTGCTTGGGCAGCAACAATAATACAGACAGCCTTATGCATAAAAGGCACTAAAAAAATCACACAGACTTACATTAAACTGAATGATGGAGCCCTGCAAATTGCCCTGTGCCCACTGCTCCCACTAATGGCATTGACCCAAGCGTATGTTTCCCAAGAACTTGCTTAACAAAACTATTCGAAATATAAAAGAAAGAAAGATATTGATCACCTTTCAACATTCAATAATAAGATTAAATAAATTACAGAGCATAAATGCAATGCACTTTTACACAGGCACAAGATAAATACCATAGCACTATAGGAAATACTTGCAATATCAGATTTTTTGAAGAAAAGCAATATACAAAAATATATGCCATTTGTTGTTGCAATGAAAAAAAAAAATTGCAATTAACAGAAGGCTGGTAGGAAATTCATCCCAATTAAAGTAGCCGGAGCCTTTGATGATGACAGTGTAGGTTTTCCAGCCTTTCTCTAATATGTTCCTTTTGTAATTTAAATATATCTTAATAAGGTATAATAAAAGGTTGAATGCAGAAAATAAGGCCCATTGAGCTTAAACAATGACTCTGAGCAAAACCCAATCAAAAAACTGGGACTCCTAATTCTTAGCACAAGACTCTTGATCCACAAAATAGACTCTCCAGGCTTATATCCAAAGCCACCTGGATATTTAAAACACCCAGCTCTTTTGAAAGCCAGTTTCCCTTGAAAATTTCCACAATTTGTTTTAGTCAATCATTTCCCAAGAATTTTCTTCACCTCATTAGCTCTTCAACAGGCCAGCTGTGGAATGAGGTTGCCACCATATGATGAGTACCAAAGGCCTGAGGACAGTCCCTTCCTCCATGCACTGGGTCCTCCTCAGAGCCCCTGGGGCCTGCCTGTCACCGTGGTGGGTTCATGTCTCTTCCCTACCAGTTTCACAGACAGATGGTTGGTGGCACTTTGGTTCAGACAGGACATCTGAGCCCTCAGATGCTTACAGACTTGTGCACCCACACCACTCCCTGGAGGCCCCGTTTTCTCTGGCCGTCCCAAATGCTGCAGACTATGCTACCAGAGAACAAGTTCAGGACAAAGTGTCTAAGCCTGAGGCTCCTTTATCCCTCCCTCTAGAACCAGAAAAATACAAAAAAGTGGAGATTTACACAGGGCTCTGCCACCTAGTCGAAGCAGCCCTCAGGGAGTCACCTAGAAGTTGGACTTTAGAATGTTGTCTCCCACGATGCCTGTTTCTGAGGTTGAGAAGGTTATGCTGAGTTCTTCCACAACCATAGTGGGGAAGCACCCTCGAGTCCATTTTAATGCCAAAATCCACCTCGTATTAGTTTTAACAAGCCCTGCTTGTCTAGCATGTAAGCAGCCCTGAGCTAACTCTGAGCCACCTGTTACTATTTCTCTAACACTCCTGCTAAAACTGAGTCCCCAGTGTGAGTATGGAGAGGTATAGCCTTTATGAGATGACAGGATCGTGAGAGCTCTGCCCTCATGAATGAATGAATCCACTCATAGATTTATGAATGGATGGGTTAATGGGTTATCATAGAAGGGGAACTGGTGACTTTGTAAGAAGAGGAAGAGGCTGGGCTGAGTGGTTTTTGCCTACAGTCCTAGCACTCTGGAAGTCCAAGGCATGAGGATTGCTTGAGCTCAGGAGTTTAAGACCAGTCTGAGCAAGAGCAAGTCTCTACCAAAAATAGAAAAACTAGCCAGGTGTGGTGGCAGACACCTGTAGTCCCAGCTACTCAGGAGGCTGAGGCAAGAGAATTGCTATCGCTTAAGCCCAAGAATTTGAGCTATGATGTGTGCTATGATGATGCCACGGCACTCTACCCAGGGCATCAGAATGAGACTCTGTCTCAAAAAGAAAAACAAAAAAAAAGATGAGCTAGCAGATGAGCACACTTGGCCTCCTCTCCACATGACACCCTGCACCACCCTGCCAGCAAGAAGGCTCTCAGACGTGCTCCTTGACCTTGGACTCCTCAGCCTCCATAACTGTAAAAAATAAATTCCTTTTCTTTATAATTTACCCAGTTTTAGGTTTTCCTAAGCAATAGAGATTGGTTTAATACACCCCTCCAATACCTAAATGGTATCAAAGAGTTTTGTCAAGCAAATAATTTTGGCTAAGAATTCTTTCCCCCATTTTTTATTCATCAAAAACATACCAATATAGCTACCAGTCAGAGCTTCAGATCAGAATGAAATAGCAGGGCTACAGAACTGAGAGGCTGTCATTCCAGGCAGAAAGCACAGAAATTGGATTTTAATTTGCCTCTGCCTCATTTAGCTTTCAGAAATATTAATAATTGATAAATGTGATAGTAGACAATCCCTTCAAGCTCAGGAACCCAAGGTGGGAACTGACTCCTGCAGTGGGTAAAGAATAAATAAAACACAGTCCTTGGCTTTGAGAAACAGGGAAAACAATAAATACTGTATATCTCTCAAAATAGTCAACTACATTAGTAGCTTCCAATCCATATCCATTCCTGCTGTAATGTATGTATCAATTAGGTTTTCCAGCCGTAAAAGGCATTACAATGAAGGTATGTTATCCCTTTGGGGAAAAGAGTGTCACTTAACAAGTATTTACCAAGTAAATGGTTGGTGGCCACATTTTTTAAGACAATTTATTTAATGTGCTAATGTGGTAGCAAGACAGGATGGCACACTTCACACACGCACGTGAAAGCCCAGTCATCAGACTCATCAACTACAAAAGGATATGAGACAATTAATTTTTACAGGGCACATTCTGAAGCAGGATTTGTAGCTCATGATCTCAACAATATTTTGCTCAGAATTAATTAAAGAAGCAAATTCAGCTGCTATTCCAAGAGGCTTAGGTGATGAGGCAGGCAAGAGAGGTGGGGAGAGCTCACCCTAAGGTCATCACCTCCCCTTAATGCCTATTTATTCTCATCTCTGTTTGGGGCTCCCCACTTTCAAGCCCCCAGCTGGGCCAGACTTTCCTTACCACTCAGTTAGAAACCAGTGCCACATCAATTAAATGGCAGAAGTCTTACAGCAGAGATCGTTACGAGCTTTAGAAGAGGGGAGTGTGGGTGGTGAGGACAGGATCTTTACAAGGACATGAAGTACAGAGGTTGGCAGAGAGCAAAGGACAGGGCATTCTTTCTTTCTTTTTTTTTGAGACAGAGTCTCAGTATGTCGCCCTTGGTAGAGTGCCGCGGCATCACAGCTCACAGCAACCTCCAACTCCTGGGCTTAAGCGATTCTCTTGCCTCAGCTTCCCAAGCAGCTGGGACTGCAGGTGCCTGCCATAATGCCCAGCTATTTTTTGTTGCAGTTGTCATTGTTGTCTAGTTGGGCAGGGCTGGGTTCAAACCCATCAGCCTTGGTGTATGTGGCTGGCACCCTACTCACTGAGCTATGAGCACTAAGCCAGGACAGGGCATTCTGGAAGATGAGTTTAAACAAAGGCACAGAGGCAGAGGCAGAAATTGACCAGGAATATCAGGCCAACTACATGCAAATTGGCCAAGCCATGGTAAAGGGGAGTTTCAGATGGCATGCACAATCATTTTGCTCTAACTCATCTGCAAACCCACATCCACACAGGCCCTATAATCTACCTAGCACTGTAACCCCTAGTTACAAAAGATCTTGGAACTTTCTGAGTTTTGTTTTTGTTGTTTTTAGAGACAGGGTCTTTCTCTACTGCCCAGGCTAGAGAGCAATGGTGTGATCATAGCTCACTGCAAACTCAAATTCTTGGGCTCAAGCAATCCTCCTGCCTCAGTCTCCCGAGTAGCTGAGACTACAGGTACACACCATGATGCCCAACCTTGGACTTTTTTCTTTTTTTTTTTTGAAACAGAGTCCCATTATATCACCCTCAGTAGAGTATCGTTGCATCACAGCTCATGGCAACCTCATATTCTTGGGCTTGAGCGATTCTCTTGCCTCAGCCTCCTAAGTAGCTGGGACTACAGGTGCCTGCCTGCCACAATGCCCAGCTGTTGTTGTTGTTGTTGTTGTTGTGTTGTTGTTTTAGCTGGCCCGGGCAGGGTTCGAACCCGCCAGCCCCGATGTATGTGGCTGGCTCCCTAACCAAGGAACATGGGCGCTGAGCTGCTTGGACCTTTTAAAAAGATGATTCATGTATATTTCTCACCCACCGAGAATATAAGCAACTTAGGAGTTGGAAACTTCTCCCAATTTTTTTCTACCCACCACAAAATATATTTCCTCGAGAGCAAAAACGTTGGAAACTGTATCAGTCAGAAAATACTGAAAGGTTTAGAGCAGAGGTGTGGCCTGCTCAAAGGATGACCTGGAAAAGAATCTGGAAACCAGGGGTAATGGGGTGGGGTGGGGGCAGAAGAGACAGGAGCTGAGGAACATATCGTCGGAGAATACAAATTACAAGCACAACACAAGATACACAATCCTTCTGGAGACATAAAATGTGCTCCAATGTTAGGCAGGGAATTTTGTAACATCATACTTTGTTCTATTCCCAGAATAGGAGAAAAATAAAATGAGTAAGTAAATCAAACACCTGTCTTGAGTCTCCACTGCTCTGGAGTTCAGAGCCTTCCTTGTGGAAGGAAGCCTGGTCTTGCCACCGGGGATGCCGTCAGGCTGGACAGGGTGACCTATCATCCTGGTTTATGCAGGACTAAGGGGTTTCTTGGGATGCAAGCCTTTGGCTTTCAATTGCAAGAGTTGTGGGCAAACTGGGATGAGTTCATTCTATACCACATCCTACATACAAAGGAAGGCTGGCCAGTAATACTTAGAGCTTTGCAAAGGGTTTTCCCATCATCTGCATTTAGAGGAACAGTGGGTGTCATAAGCACAGACCCTCCTCGGGCTTAGGAAGGCCAAATGTCAGATTAGCACCTGGCTACTCAAGGTGAGGTCTGCACAGTAGCAGCATGCAGGCGTCACCTGGGATTTGTTGAAGGTGCAGAACCTCGGCCCTCCCTGACCTGATGAGAACATGAACTCCAGCCAGATTCCCTGGAAACTCATGTGCACAGTCCAGTGTGAGGAGCAGAGGGTTACTAAATGAAATCTGTTCCTTAAGCAGTGGGTGACCCTGTGCTATTTCTGTTTCAGTCTCAGGGGAACCACGGAAAAGTGGTGCCAAGTAAATTTCAGCTCTTGTGACCACTTGTAACACTGCCTGGCAGGGAAGCTGCGGGGAGCGCTGCCTGAAGAGCCATTTCCTTTCCGCTCTTCACTCTCTTTTCTTGGTTTCAAGAAAAAGAAGGCAACAGTCCAGAACAACAGCTTGAATTTAAAAGATGCTGTGCTCACGAGGCCAGGATTCCTCAGCACAGCACCACTGACATTCATCGTGGTGGGGGTGTCCTGTGCACAGTGCGGTGTTTACCAGCACCCCTGCCCTCTACTCATCACATACCAGCAGAAACCCTCCTCCTGGTTATGACAACCAAGGGTGTCTCCAGAGGTTGCCCAGTATCTCCCGAGGGGCAAAGCAGCCCCCCGTGAAGACACACTGGCTCAGACAAGGAAGAGACACTCGTGGAAATAAGAACCAGAAGGAGACAGGAGGGAGCTCCTGCTTGCCAGGAGGTTTGTTCAAGTCTCAAAAACTAGGCCAAGTTGATCCCTACAGGCTCCTGGAGAGAACCCACTGGGTGACCTAAGGGCCCACCCCATGTCTCTCCCGTCAATGACAGTAATGAAGACAAGCAGTCCCCAGCTGCCAGCAGCTCATGCCATCTGCCCCTCCATAGATAGCTGTTCTTTATTATTTAACCCACAAGGCGCAAGGAAGGCCTTTTGCCTCTTTATTAGTGTGCCATGCTTAATGACATTGGAGACTTTCTAACGGCATTGCTTTAAAAAGGAAAAAAAGACCAGGTAGTTACGTCAGACTCACCAGAGTAAACCATCTGGCTCAGTCCTCAGCCATCATAACATAAGGCATAAGGCCACACCAGACAGGGCACTTGCAGCTCTGTTCCCTGCTGTGGGCAGGTGCTGTTTACTGCTTGCATAGCTCACAGAAGGCACCAGGATCCAGAAGAAGCTCCACCTCTGCCTCCAGGCCGGCCGAGGCTTACCCTCCGCCTGGGCTAGTGACTGTATGCTGTCAATTTTAAGGTCCACTTTCTCTTCCTTCCCCCTCCTCCAGTTTAGCATCTCAGAAATCTGGATTCATCCTACGACGCTACTGTTATACAACAGCCATCAGCCAGCTGACAGGTGGACAGAAGCCATCACCGTCTGACCACGTTCCAACATCAAAAGCATCAGCAAAAATCTCTCAGTGTGGTCTTGCTGGTTTGGAAGAGAATCCAGAGAAGCAGGGGCGTAGGTGTATGGGGTGTCTTCAGGAACATTCCTGATGCTGTGAGTGGCCCAGCTCGCATCAAGGCTATTCAAGGCAATGTCAGCACGCCCTGGGAGCTTGCAAGAAAGGCAAATTCTCAAGCCCAACCCCTGACCCATTGAACCCGAATCTCTGGGAGCAGGGTCCAGGGACCTGACTCAAGCCCTCCAGAATATTCTGATGCATGTTCAGGCTAAAAGCGCTACTCCACATACTCGGTTTAGTCTACAAATGTGGCCTAAACTGAGATTAGCAAAGGAATGTCATTCGGTTCTTCTGGGGAGTCTTTTAAGAAATGCTACACTGGGCAGCGTCTGTGGCTCAAGGAGTAGGGTGCCGGCCCCATACACCGGGGGTGGCGGGTTCAAGCCCAGCCCCAGCCAAAACTGCAAAAAAAAAAGAAAAAAGAAAAGAAACGCTACATCACAATATTCTAGGCAGGAATGATACTTGATCTTAGCCAAAAGGCCAAGAAGCAATCTAAACAAGAATCATACTGCATGTAAAAACATACTCCCTTGAGTATTCTGCCTTTTAAAGTGATTGAGAAGCATCAGACTCAAAAGAAGTTGTTTTAGGAACTGGTGCCGCTTCCAATTAATCTAATTATGTTGCCTTTCTATGTATTATAAAGTATATATTTATACTTTTGCATATATGTATAATGTGTGTGTATGCATAGCATATGATAAAACTAAGTCTAAAGGAGTTATTTTAATAAGTGAAAATTAAATTTTCTAAGTATAAGCAAGTCATAATTTTGCATTGCTACCTTTTTCATTTTCTTTCTGGTCATTCTTATAATAATAGAACATGCTTAGGTTGGCAGTCTTAGGTTCATTAAAATGCAGAATTTTGCTATCTCACTTTGCCTGGCCAAGTCTCTTGTGATACAGTTTAAAACTTTCCTTCCACAAGGCCAGACCACAGCTAGTCACGATTTTCTACATGGTAATGTGTTCTGTGTGCAGAGATAATTAATAGGCCTTTTCTCAGCTTTATTTTCTTCCACAAGGCTCTTCCTCTGTACCCCATTTCCTGATGCTCCAGCACCATGTGGCTTCTCTCCCGAGTCTCTCCTCTCCTTTTACAGCACGTCTAACGTAAGTCCTGGGGTAAGCGGCAGGGCTAAGCAGGACATCTGGACCACAAGTGTGCACAGCTGCAGGAGAGTGGCCCCCCACCTCAGAAGTGAACTGTGAGGTCCTGTACCCCAGAAACAAACCCCTCAGCCACACTGAGGACCCCATAATTCTCAGGGAAGTCATGAAATCAGAGAGAAGGTAAGACCTCAGCATGACAACCTCCAATTCCATCTTTCAACCAAATTTCTTTCTTTTCTTGGGCGTCACTTTGTTCCTTATGGCTTGTGTGAGCTCCGAGTTCCCTGGGTGATCTTACAGGAATTGACTAGAGACTAAAATGATTGCTTAATAGGTGGAGAGAGTCAAGCTCTCGTGCCTGGTATCACACAAGTTTGTGCAAAGAGTTTTGCATTTCATGGGGCGCACAGCCGGGCCTCCTGGAGCCAGTCCAGCCCGGGGAGAAGAGGCAGTCCCTTCTTCCTCTTTGGGCATTAGATAATTAGAAAGTTCAGCTGCGAGGATGGGCTTTGGGAACTTGTGGCATCAATAAGATGATGGCTCAGCATAGAGGCTGTGCAGTGTGGCTGTTTTCAAATACTTAAGGGTGATCATTAAATATGCATTGAATGGGACCAAATTTGATGGCTCACACCTCTAATCCTAGCACTTTGGGAGAGCCAAGCAAGAGGATCAATTGAGGTGACAAGTTTGAGACTAACCTAGGCAATATAGCAAGACCACCATCTATACAAAAAGTAGAAAAAAAAATTAGCAAGGAATGGTGGTACACGTATATAGTCCCAGCTACTGGGGAGGCTGAGGCGGGAGGATCCCTTGAGCTCAGGAGTCTGAGGTTGCTGCGAGCTATGGGTGACCCCAATGTACTCTAACTAGGTAACAGAGAAAGACCCTATTTCAAAAGAAAGCAAAAGGCTTGGCCTCTAGCTTAGTGGCTAGGGCACCAGCCACACACACCAGAACTGGCGGGTTCGAACCCAGCCCGGGCCTGCCGAACAACAATGACAACTACAACCAAAAAATAGCTGGGCATTGTGGCAGGCGCCTGTAGTCCCAGCTACTTGGGAGGCTGAGGCAAGAGAATCACTTGAGCCCAAGGGTTTGAGGTTGCTGTGAGCTATGACACCACAGCACTCTACCCAGGGTGACATAGTAAGACTGTCTCAAGAAAAAAAAAGGAAGGAAAGGAAAGGAAAGGACAAAAGAATGAAAGACAATTCACTGAATGAAATGAATGGAAGAGGGGTGGCTAGGATGCATGTGGAATTGGCATAAATTTATTTGTTTTCAAAGGAGTAAGGGAGAGGTATGGTTGTGTTTGTTGGGTCTGTCCTCCCTATGGGAACGTGGACTCCAAAGCACAAAGGCAATGTCGATATTGTTCAGCCTTGTATCACCAACACCTAAAGAAAAGAAACCGCCTCGGTGGTGCTTAGTAAAAAAAATATGTCTATTTCTTCAATGAAATCATTGGTTCAAAGACCTCTTTCTATCTTAGACTAAAGTGTCACAACTTGTCAGATTGTGGGTAGAGTGGAGAGGGCAGAGGAGATGTATCTGGATTATCTCAGGAACTTGAGAAAATTATACACAATAGCTAACTCTGTCCCGTGCAGGAAGTGCCGTTCTAAGTACATACGTAACCTGTTGCAACTCTCTCCACAACAACCTTATGAAGCTTGTAGTTCCTGGCACTATTCCCCATTCAAAGACAAGACGAATGAGGCATTCCCACGCTAATGGCAAGGGTTTCTGAAATGCATCCTCACTGCCAAGGTCCTATAACTGAGACCTTGGGAACCTTGTGGGGGATGGGTATGTCTGGGAAGAGACATGGTAGAGCCTCAGCTTCTTGGAGTTGAAGGCTGAACCACCAACATCTACAACGGCACTCACAAGTTCAGGTGCAGCTTCTTCTGGGACCCTACCTGTGACAGGGACCCTACTACCAATTGATTCAAAATGCGGAGTCCAGAGACCTTCCACCCATTTGTTCTAGTTTTGCCTCTGGGGCTCCAAACGCCTTTTCCCTCTCACCTAAAGGCAGCATTCAGGTCCTTCCTCAAAACTAAAAGTCAGTTTTCCCGGCCATCCTTCCTCTCACCCAGCCCAGGCCAGGCCAAGCCACACGACCCCCTCATCCTGGAGTGTCCTGGGGGCTCAGAGGACTCTGACAATGTGAAGTGTCAGCCCTCGCTGCTTCTGCCCAGCAGCCTGCCTCATTCTTCTCTTTTCCTGCCTCATCCTCCTTCTCCAAAGTAGAAAAGATCAAAGAAGAACAGAAAAAGAGCCACCCATACCCACCATCCATTCATTTTCTTCCTTCCCTCCATCCTTCCTTCCTTCCTTCATTCCTAAGGGGTATAAAGTCAAAAGTAAAGACCCTTGCCCTTTCTATCGTCACCAAGAGAGATAACCACCATTCACACTTTGGCATACCCTCTTTCAAAATGTTTCACTGGTGTATACAACATATAGATAGATAGACATATATACGTATATTCATAAATCTATATATTCATATATCTATTCTATTTTTGCACACGAACTTTCTGGACACCCTGTATTTACATAGATATATGCACACAAAATACATGTACATATGCACATATAATTTCATGTTATATGTATTTCTGTATATTTACTTGCATAGATAACATTTATAAGCATGCATAAAAATATATATGATTGATAACTACGTTAATTACATAATTACTAAGTTATGTGTCTATACTGATAATATGTACCTTACTCTGGAACTTGGTTTTTTTGCTTGCTGAGCCATCGTGCACTCCCTCCCCAGCCGGTCCACACCACACCACCTCTCCCTTCTTCACCGCGCTGCTGGGTGAAGTTGGGTGAAGTCTCGTGAAGCTTCACGCTCCATCCTGAAGCTGGGTTGTATCTAACTTGACCAGTCCACTCCTGAAGGGCTCCAAGGAGGTTTCTAACCTTTCACTGGCACAGATGATGCTCTAACGGCTATTCCTAGGCATCTGTCTTTAAGCCCTTATGAGGATGTTTCTACAGGATCCATTCCCAAGAAGTACGATCTGGGTCTCAGGGTATGCACATGTTCCATTCCGGTAGATGTCACCCAATTACGCTCTTGAAAGTGTTCTCCAAATAGCACTTCCATTATCAGTGAGTGGGAACTCTTCTGTTCCCCCAAATCTGATAGGTAATAAATGGTACCACATTGGTATCCTTCCCCCAGCATTTCCAGCCCCCCTGTGTGCCTACCACGCCAGCTGCATCCTCAGAGGCAGGTGGTGCTGAGGTTGGGCATGTGAGCCCCGGTGCGTGGTGGCCAGGATTCTAAGGTGCTTCTGCCTCTTTTTGACTGGTGTCTCTATTACACCATCTACAAAATGGGTGAACTCATAGAGCTGATGTAACGGTGGGATGGGATACATAAAGCACTTAATGCAGAGCCTGTGTCCTCTGGACCCTGTATTCTCCATGCAAGCCACCTCCTGCCTGCTCTCTCCCTCAATCTCTCTTTAACTCTCCCAACCGGAACTTTCACTTCCGGGTCCTCCACTAGTCTTTCTCTCTCTCTCCCTCTCTGATTTACAATCCCTTTTTGTTTTTCCCCTCACTCCTTTTGATCCTCCCAACCTCACTCCTTTTGATCCTCCCAACCACACCCTTTTTCCTCGCCATGGCAAACCTGAATTTCTGTGCAGATTCCCATCCCTCTGTTGTGACCCACACCTAACTAGGGTGTTGCACCTGTGGGCAGCTCTCAAGCCCACCTGGCTCACTGTGTTAAAATCCCACTGCGCCACATTCACTGCAACACCATATGGACCTTCCCACTAAGCCAGCGGAGAAACTCTTTCGTCCCTGCACACGCACACCATCCACTGCGGGGTCCATTCTAGGAGCACAGCCAGGTCTGGCAGTTAGTGAACAAGACTTGGTTTAAAGCGATGTCCTTCTTCACTCTGTAGAAAACACAAAGGCAAACCTCCCTGGTCTTTTGCAATAATTTCCCTTCCTTGTGTATTCTTCCAAAATCCAGTTCAACAACTCCACAATGTCTTCTACTAGTCTCTGACTCATCCGGGACAGGATCACTGTTGCTCAGCAATGCCAGCCAGAATGTGTATTACTCCTGGGTGATTTAATCCCCATCTCCTGACCCCCACCTCTTAGCCTGCCCTTCAATAAATAAAGATGTGCAGTGAGATTTGCAGCTGTTGCCATCCAACCACTAACCCCCTGCCCCAGGTTCAGAGCTGAGAAGCGAAAGGCAACACAATTAGCCACAAGCCACCGAAAAGAACAGGCTCTGCTGGCCGGCAGGGTAGGTCAGTGCTGGCAGTGAGCGGGACCAGAGATGCTTTCTGATGATTTTTCAGCTGGGTACAGTGACCTTTCATTCCATGTTTACTTGGAAATGACCTTTAAGCAGCAATCAGCCAAAATGAAATGCTTCAAAGGAATAAATTAGATAATGCAGATGTTCCCCAGTGGTAAGTTACGCCCAGCAAACACAGCAGAAATTAAAAGCCGCTCTGCCCTGGGAAGCCACGGGCTGCTCCGTCCATTAGACTAATAAGTGAATGCACAGTTCTCACTACCTCTGTCAGCCAGACAATTGAGGACCAGGGCGACCCAGGCAGAAAACATGATTATTTCTAGAATTGAATCCAAACGACCAGCTGGTGTTTCATTTTGAGTCTCTTTGGAGCAGAGGTAACTGTGCTTGTTACCCAACAAGTGATTTACCATCTCAGCCACTGAAGGTCCCCAAGGCCTGGGCTTGGTGAGCCCAGCGTGCCCCAGGCGAGCCTCATTCCAAGGGAAGACATCGTTCATTTACATTAATTGACCCATTACTGTGCATCAACCACACAGGCCTGGCTCTTTGCTAAGCGCTGGAGAAAATCCAGCCCCTCAAGGTCAAAGATAGAGGGAGACAAAACTGAGCTGTGGGCTCTTCCAGAAGCACGACGCCCTCCACCGTGGTAATTGTGTCTTCTTTGCAGGCTCCATTCTATCCCACCCATCTCCCATTTTTCCCATTCTTGTTTATATTTCATTCTACCAATGACAGCACTCCTAGGCAGTACCAAAGGGTGATCCTTGGAGTTCAACAAGTCACTTACCCTGAAGTAGAAAGCATCTAAACATACAACCCCAGAATCAAGGATCTTGGCTTCCTCCACCACCTGGTTAGTGAATCCTGGAATGTCTCTCGGACTCCAATCCCAAGGCAGGTACCTGTTCCCAGGCCTGGGGGATCTGCTGGGGGAATTCACTAGGGAAGACCCACCAAGGGAGAGAGCGTGCTTTCCTCCTGCAAGAGGGGTTTCTATCTCTGGTCACCTTTTCTGGCCTGTAACATCTACCACTGTTCCCAAAGCAAAGGCCGCCTCACAAAAGGTGTCACATGGGGCAGCTGTGATGTCAGAGCCCAAGCCCCACCTCCAGGGCCAGCCTGACTCTACCTTCACCTCCCAGAGCAGCAGAGGAAAGGCGGAGCCTTGTGTGTGACAAGCACAACCTCCCATTCAGAACAGGAGTGAGGTGGTACCTGGCTCAGGCCTGGCTAGGCTGGGGAAAGGATGGAAGTGAAACGGTAACACTTGGTGTAGCAGGAAGACTGTAAGCCCTGCTCCCTTCCTAGTCAGCTCGGAAGCTCCACCAACTCACTGTGGCAAGTCCTAGAAACCTCTGCTTCTTAGAATGGGATAGAACCCAAGTGACCACCAAACCACAAACATCTGTGATCATAGTACCAAAAAAAAAAAAAAGAGAGAGAGAGAGAGAGGGCTCAGCGCCTGTGGCTCAAGCAGCTAAGGCGCCAGCCACATACACCAGAGCTGGCAGGTTGGAATCCAGCCTGGGCCCGCCAAACAACAATGACGACTACAACCAAAAAATAGCCAGACCTTGTGGCAGATGCCTGTAGGCCCAGCTACTTGGGAGGCTGAGACAAGAGAATCACTTAAGCCCAGGAGTTGGAAGTTGCTGTGAGCTGTGATGTCACAGCACTCTACCCAGGGCAACAGCTTGAGGCTCTGTCTCAAAAAAAAAAAAAAGGAGGGAGAAAAGAAAAAAGAGACTCAAACAAATCCTTCACATAAATGTTCCCAGCAGCACTAGTTACAATAGGCAAAAAGTAGACACAACTGAAATGTCCGCCACCTGACGGATAAATACAATGGGGTGTATCTGACAATAGAGCATCACTCACCCATGACAGGAATGACGTGCAAATACATCCTCAGCCAGAAGCCAGACCCAGAAGGCCACACAGGGCATGATTCCATTTATAAGAAACAGCCGGAGTAGGTAACTCCATAGAGAGAGAAAGCAGACTGGAGGTTACAGGGACTGCAGAAGGGGGACAGTGGATAGCAACCACTTAATGGGTAGGAGTTTTTATTTTGGAGTAATGAAAACTTTTGGGAACTAGATAGAGGTGATGTTGCGCAATGTTGTGCATGTACCAAGTGTCACTGAGTCGCTGACTTAAAATGGTTAATTTTATGTGATGTGAATTTCCCATTAAAAGAGGCGGATGAGCAGACCTGGAAGAGCTAAGCTCCAAAAGTGGGTTCTGCAGAGGCATTTGCCTGACCTGGGAAAGGCTGGGAATACTCCCTCCATTTCCAGCCTGGGATCCCTGATACCACTTTCTTCCTTGTCCCCCAAACAGCAAATTCTTCTCCTCTTTCTCTGCTAGAATTACGTGTCTATTTGTGTATTGACTACCTACCCCCAAACACTATCCCTCTAAAAAGGCAATGATCAGTCTGGTTCAATGTAATCCCCCACCGCCTAGCCATGGGTGGGCACTCAAATATTTTTGAATAAATGAGTGAATTAAACTATTTACATTATCCTGTTCACATTTTTCCATTTTTTAAAAAGCTGTAATTGTGTTAGAATATAAACCGGTAGCGTTGCTAAGGAAAACTGGACAGAGATTTCCCCAAAAAATTAAAACTAGAACTGAACTACCATATGATTCAGCAATCCACCTCTGGTTGTATATTTAAAAGAATGGAAAACAAGGTCTTGAAGAGATATTTGCACTCCTTGTTCACGCAATATTGTTCACCATAGCCAAGAGGTAAGCAATCTAAATGCCTGTCCGTGGATGAATGAAGAAACAGTGGTGGATGCATAGAATAGAGTATCTGCCTTTAAAAGGAAGCACATCCTGTTACATTCTGCAAGGTGGATGAACCTTGAGGACATTAGGCCAGTCACAGAAGAGCAAGCACTGTGTGATTCCCCTCATCCTAGGTATCTAACATAAGCAAATTCATAGAAACAGAAAGAAGAATGGAGGTTACCAGGGGCTGGTGGTGCGAGGCAGCGAGAGGAAGGGAAGTTGTTTAAAGGATATAGAGAGTTTCAGTTTTGCAAGATGAAATTTTCATGAGCTCTATTGCACACAATGTGCATATAGTTAGCACTACTGTACTAGTCACTTAAAAAGGGTTACAATGGTAAATTATATGTTGTGCCTTGTTACCACAATTTTATGAAGCTATAGACACGTGAATGTAATAATTCTACATCTTTAATTGTCTTCTCACAAACAAGCCTAGAAAGCTTCTCACAAACAAGCCTAGAAAGCTTTGCTGCCTGATTTCTGGCAGGATGGTCCTGGCAGGTGGGGTTGGGACAGCAGTGCCCTAGAGGCGTGCTGAGCTCCACCCGATACAGATTGGGAAAGCTGTCACTTGCAGGGGGTCATCCAAAGAAGCTTGAGGAAAACCAGTCATTAACAAGAAAAGTCAGCTAAAATGCTCTTTGCCAAGAATGAGGCTGTGCAAAACTTGGCCCAGAAAATGTTAAGATCAGTTACAAAGTGGGTCTCTCCTGGAGGGTAATGTCTCTCTCCTACACTGCTACCCCTCCCCAGGGACTGAGCAGGGACCAGAAGGGTGGGGGGGATGCTCACCTGCACAGTTTGAAACTTTCTAAAGGGAGAGAGCAGGAGTGAACCAGGTCTCATAAACTTTAGTGCAGGGATCGGTATACTGCAGCTCACAGGCTAAGTCTGGTCATCTATTGTTTTTATAAATAAAGTTTTATTAAAACACAACCACAGTCATTTAATGATGCATTATCTACAGATATTTTTGCTACAATGGAAGAGCTGAGTAGTTGCAACAGAGACTGTAGGACCCCCAAAGCTTAAAATATTTACCCTCTGACCGTTTACAGAAAAAGTAAACGGGAAAGAAAATACAAGGTCAGACAATTAAGTTTTCAAGTTTGTCCTAGAAAAAGTGCCACATACCTCCATGCTGAGTGTTACTATGGTCACCTTTGAAGTACTCCCCTTGGGAAGCCCTGCACCGATGCCACCACCTAATCCACCCTCCAAAGCACTTTTTCTAGGATGAGTTCAAGAACTTAATTGTCTGGCCTCCCAGTGTCCTATCACAGGAGAGGGCATAAGCTTATTCAATGGCCTGTAAGTCCCCTGTTCCCTTTTGTTTTTCCTGCTCTTCTGTATCCTAGTGCAGTCAACTCCCAATTGTGTATGAAATGGCACAGAAAGCCCCCAGCTGCAGATAACACCAAAGCATTTATAATTGGCTTTAGATGCTAGTAGGAGCCGTCATCTCTCTCTACTTCCCCCAGCAGATTTACCTTCCTAATTGTGCATGACTCAGGCTGATGCTGAGATACATTCGCACTCCCAGAGCATCCCCAACTCCCACTGACTGCCAAGTGGGAGGGGGGCCGCAGTGAATACAAACTGATCCCCAGGGAGCTGCACGCTGGAGGAAGGGGCTGTATCCCCCTGTGAGGAGGCTCAGGGACCAGACAGAGGGGAAACAGAATTAAGAAACAGGAGTTGTCTCTAGAATGTTCATTCTTCAACTTCTTTAGTTTTAAAAGAAGCTTTCAAAAGCCAACAAGAGTTACTAGATGTTCTCTCCAGAAACATGCAAATGTATCTACACATATCCCAATTTTGTCTACAAATTTAGGAGCATTCTCAGTGCCCTCGAACACATCGAAGGTTGAAGGTCACTAGGTTCTGAACTCTTCATCAAAAACATTAGTTTTGATTTTTCTTTTTATTCAGCCAAGTAACCCTTTCTTCAAAGATTTCTCAGAGAAGCTCAATATTTGAAAGGATCTTAAAGGAAGACTCTCCCATGTACAGCCTTCTTCTGTCGGCTGCAGCAGCTCCTGGGGTGTCCCACGCAGAACTGTGCAGTACTCTATGGATAGCACTGTGCTCAGGGGTCAGTGGTCAGTGGTCAGACAAGGGAAGGACCCTACAGGAGCACCCACTGGACTGGAAAGATGGGTGGAATAGATCTAACTCTCAGGGGACACCAAGGCTCCTTGTAGCTACTGAACTTGGAAAGATTATTTCCTATGGATGGGGCATGACCTTGGGATTCATGAAGTTTACAAACAAGATGGTGAGACCACAGAACACCACGTACCACAAGAGATAATGAAAAGAGAGAGGTGGAAACAGGGTCTTGCTCTGAGGCAAGAGTATCACTTGAACCCAAGAGTTACAGGTTGCTGTGAGCTATGGTGACGCCATGGAACTCTACCCAGAGCAACCACATGAGACTCAAAAAAAAATTATAAAAAAAATTCATTCAGAGTGAAGGAGGTTCATTTAGACACCAAAGAAAAGCTCAAGACAAAAAACATATTCAGTAACCTTACCTGTTTCTGAAATGTACGTAACAGGATCCTGCCGTAAAATTTTACCACGTTTAGAAGACAATGGCAATTTTTCTGGTTGCTTTTTGGCATTTTTTACCTGTGTTGTCTCCTCTGATTCTGAATCTGTTTGTGTGAGGAAAATAAAACTTTGAAAAGAAAAGAGAGAAGTGGAGAGGGACAGGGAGAGGGCAAATAGAAGTTCCAGGCCAAGGCACTCAACCAGAAATTGCTAACTAAGTCATCTCAAACTATGAAACACAAGAAGGTATAAGTATTTCTTTTTTAGTGGCCAAAAGAGAGAGATAGCCATACGCTGTGAATTCAGAGAAGGGAGGATGGATTTTAGCCAGTGGCCCTGGAAGGCTGTCTAGAGAGGGGACTGGATCTCAGGGTGAGCCAAACACTCTCTGTGGCTGCTCAGGAAGGTCAGTATCTATCTGCCCTGTCACACGTCCCTGTCAGAAGCTGCCCTTCTGGGCCCCTCAGCCCCTTCTCCATCAGAGCTTCCCACACCACGGGGTGGGAGGAACAGCCCGAACCCAGCCAGTGAGCTCTGACCACACAAGGCCTAGCTCTTTATGTGAAAGCTTTTTGTTTAATCATCAAATACCCATAGTGTGAGTTTTATCCTTTTTCCTAGAACAGTGTCCAGCTTATAAGCTCTCAGGAAACAAATAATTGTTTATTTATTGACTGTTTATCATTAGGTTAAATAACTGCCTGTTTTACAAGCAAGAAAGGGGTAGAGTTGCTAGATTTAGCAAATATAATAAAATATAGGACACTGTTAAAATTTAAGATAAAATCATTTAATATAGCCATGTCCTATATATCAGGACATTGGGTGGCTTATAATTTATCTTGGAACCCCAGGAAGCAGGGGATGGGATGAGCAATGGCAGCTCAAAGAGGCTTTGAACCTGCCTGAGGTCACACATTTGGAAATGCCAAAAACAAACTCAAGCCCCAGGTAGTCAAACTCAGAGCAGGTTTGATGGGCTTGTCTTTTCTTACCACCCCCACAGCCCTTTGAAAACATCACCATCAACACACTTAAGACACTGCATGGGAGTTGACAGCATACCGGTAGATTTCTTGTCTTAGAAAATAAACTCATCCAATTCTTCATAACTGCTTGGGGCTACTAGAGGCAGCTAGCTGTCTTAAAGAATCTTTTGTCTTGCATTAAAGAAACTCCAGTTCGTAGCTGGGCAGATGCTTACCTGGAATAGACTGTTTCCCAGTATCCCTTGCAGTCATACAAGGTCATGTGACTATGCTCTAACCAGGAAGTGTCCTTAGGAGGAAGCATGCCCTCCTGTGCTTCCTGTTGCTGTAGCAGCCCTCTTGGACCAGAAGGGACCTTGGGGGTGTAAAAGCAACCCCCAGTAGACCAATGAAACAGGAGGCACCCATGTCATTGACAGTATAAGGACACAAAATCAGTCCTGGGCTACTCGTAGACTTTTTTTTTTTTCCTATCTAATTTAAGCCACTATTATTAGGGGCTTTCTATTACTTGGAGTTGAACCTAATTGAACGTATGCATGGCCTCAGCACCTGGAGGTACTGAGAAAGACCCAGAGGAAGTTTGTTAAAGGATTCTTGTTGCATACATGAGCAAGGTCCTGAGAACCTGAGGAACAGCCTAAGAACCCCCCACCTCTCACATAAAACCTCAATAAAAATACATGGTCAGAAAACTCACAAAATTCTTTTTTTTGTTTTTTTTTTAAGTATTATTATTTTTTTATTAATGTACACATAGCTGTGTACATTAATGCAACTCACAAAATTCTTGACCTGAAATGTGTGTTTGACCCTCTATGTGGTTTGATATTTCTGTGGGGAAGTGGAAGATGACTGGAAAAACAGTATTTTCTTTCTCTTGGGTATCCCCCTGGACACTGAGATTTCTATAGCGGTGCAAGGCTGACCTGATAGTTATTAATGATAAATTGGACTAAACAGGCTAGAATTGCAGCAACATGGAAAATCTAAATCCTTCTTCATGAAACTCTTGCTATTATAAAATATACCTCCACTTGGGAAAATGACTAAGTATAAGATTCATTAGAAGTAATGTTTTCATTTCAACCTTCCTGGGACCTTTGCAAACTTCAATATATGACCCAATTTATTACCTAAAAGAAAAAAGATCCCTCTGCAATACTTTTAATGATTTTTATAAAATTTTGAGCTTCAATCATGCATGCAAATATCTTATGCAAATATCTTGTACTATTTTTAAAAGGCTTGAACTTCTGAAAAACTCTTAATCCTGAATACATTTCCTGATTTTGCTATCATTTTATCCCATAAAGACACTATTGGATTAAAGACATACATAACAAATATATGGAAATAAATAGTAGCATGAATGCATCCATCAGAATTTTTACTTCCATGTTACAGAAACTAACTCTGACTTATTTAAATGGAAATAAAGTTTAAGTGGTTATTGAGTAGCTTGCAGAATCGTCAGGAGGGACAGAATAACTAGGCATAAAGGTAAGAACAGAGGGGGTACAATCCCAGCATGTCAGTGCTGCAGGCTGTATCACCAACTCCTGGACCTGGGAATACTATTTCTAGAACCATTGCCATGCGTCCTCTAGAATCTGGACACAACCACTGCTGTGGCCGCCACCCTCACAAACATGGCTTCTGTATGGTCCCTGCTTCTTGCTCTCACCAGGGTCTCAACCATGTGCAAGTGCACGTGATTAGTACTTCCCAGGTCATGGCAGCCACACCCCAGCTACAAAAGAAGCAAGGAAATTTGATATTTGGTTATTCCAGAGATGAGCTCTATCTCGTAAGGAAGGAATTTCTCCATAAAACAAATCTCACCTAATATGAAACCAATAGACAGCCTAACACACGTCCACATAAGTAGGAAACGCAAGTCAATTCAAAGCGCAGAGTGGGGGAGAGGGGAGAAGGATGGGGTTGGGTGTGCTTAACGGGGCACAGTGTTAGGGTACATGGCACACATCTTGGGGCTGGGAACAATTATAAGAGGGGCTTTTACTTAACAAATGCAAACAATGTAACCTAATTCAGTGTACTCTCAATTAACCTGAAACAAACAAGCAAACAAACAATTCAAGGATGAACAAAAATCTACTATAGTACAATACAGTTGACTGGGACCTAGTCAGGATGACAATGTAATTCAAACCCCTGTCCTGAGTGGTGCCTGTGGCTCAAAAGGTTAGGGCACTGGCCTCATATGCCAGAGGTGGCAGGTTCAAACCTAGCCCTAGCCAAAAACTAAAAAAACAAATAAACAAACAAACAAACCAAGATATAAATAAACAAACTCCTGTCCCAGTGCTTTCCCCCAAGCATTAGTAATTCCCAGACACCTTTACAGCACTTTATTTTTTTCTACAATTCCATTTTTTTCTAGTTTGTGGTTTTCACTTCTAATTTATTGCCAATAAATTATTCCCAGCTCTGTGTACAGAATATGAAAAAGTTAGAAACCACCTTAATATCTATAGATTCATTAAAACAAATTAGAGTAGATTGCAAACTAATTTGTATACCAAGCATAAGATAAATACAGACTTGATTATTGTAACAACTTGGCAAATTTTAAAAATTCATAAAGCACTTCCAAAATAGTAAAGCTGGAATAATTGGATGAAAGTGGGTTGGAAACTCTTTAAACTCTCCCTATCTCCTCCAAATTCAAACTCTTGTGTCTTATTTTCTCACCCTTTCTATATATTTTGGAGGCTTTTTTCCTATTGCAAAAGCGATGGGTACACGTTCAAAATAAGAAAATACAGACAAGAAGATGAACGTTAAAATGCCCATAATCTCAGCAACCAGTGACAAGTGGCCTTAGTTCTGGGACGGTGGCTGTAAGCACAGACTCTGCTAAACTGCCTGAGCTAAAACCCTCATGACTTTGGACAAATCCCTTGATTTCTCTATCCTTAGTTTTCCTATTTATAAAAAAGGTCATGCGGATTAGAAGAAATAAAGCCCGTCAATCCCTTATTCCATAGTTGGTGCACAGTGAGCCTCCAGAAACACTGGCTATTATTTTCAGAGCTCTTCCTTGCATTGGTCCAGTTATCTTTACAAAAATGGTGCATTTCAACCAACTTCTATTAAGGGACATCAAGGTGGTCTCCAAATGTAACTATTCCCACTAGCACAGAGAAGGGATAATTTGGAAAAAAAAAAAAAAATCATCAGAAAAAAAATTTTTTTAAGACAGGCTCACCCTGTTGCCCTTAGTAGAGTGCTGTGGTGTCATAGCTCACAGCAACCTCAAACTCTTGGGCTCAAGTGATCCTCCTGCCTCAGCCTCCCAAGTAGCTGGGACTATAATCTCCAGTAGTTTTTTGTTTGTAGAAGAGACGGGAGTCTCACTCTTACTCAGGTTGGTCTTGAACTCCTGAACTCAAGCAATTCACCCACCCAGCCCTCCCAGTGTGCTAGAATTACAGGCCTGAGCCACTGCGCCCGGCCATATCAGAAATTTTAAGATAGGGAGGAATTTTTTTTTAAACCTCTGAAAGACAAAAATCCTTTCTGAACAAGTTTGTGAAGTATTGTGAATTTGCCCCCTCCCCACCGTGGTGCACCAAAATCATCAATTCAAATGTGCAACCACATATATCTCATACACACACAGTACCCAAGTGCTTTTGGTCATGTCTTGTGATGAGTCCAAGAATGGAATCACACTGTCCCTGATCTGGCACAGGAACTGCTCCGAGCCTGCTAGACAGAGACAGGGCTTTGCAATGACCTTAACCAGGAAAGCCGGATCCGTGGGAAACTCGTCTAGTGTTGCCCAGCAATACTGCTGGCAGGTGAGCAGTCCCTTTGGGTCCTGCAGTCACCTGCTGGCCACATAACAGCCTGGTGCTAGAGAACGCAAACAAACAGCAGGCTGCACGATGGACCACCACAGGGATGACCCCACACTGGGTTCAGGCCAGGGAGCAGCAAAGGAATCCCTGACTGAAGCTGCAGACCCCAGAGCCAGCAGGCCCACACGCACAGACACGGAAGGCTCCTGCTTGCCATCTATACAACTGTGAAGACAACTGTCATCTGGGAGTGGAGATCGGAGAAGAATGGAAACTAAAGAAGTTCTGGGTGAGTGAATTTCTTTCCCTCCTCTCTTTGGCTCCCTTTGCAGCCGAGGGCACATTTTCTCTGTGACAGCTGGTTGGGAGAATAAAGACGCAGGGCGCCTGGGCCATCTGTTCATGCCTCCCCACAATTGCTTTTCTCTTCCTGGACCTCACCCTCCTCCACAATCACCTCAGGGTTCTGAGAGCTCTGAGGGGTCTCGCTCTGTTTGAACCCTGCTTCTTGGAATCCCAGGTAGTGCTGCTGGCCTTCCCCCAGCCTGGATAATAATAACATTCCCTCCACTGTCAGACATGGCTCTCTCTTCTTGGGCTTCTTTAGTGACCAGGGGAAGTAAGCCAGGGGAAAAGAGCGGGAGTGGCGGGGAGAGATGAGGGACGGCTCAACCTGCAGTCCTAGCACTCTGGGAAGCCAAGGCAGGTCGACTGCTTGAGCTTAGGAGTTCAAGACCAGCCTGAGCAAGAGACCCCAGTCTCTACAAGATAGCCAGGCATTGTGGTGGTGCCTGTAGTCCCAGCTACTTGGGAGGCTGAGGCAAGAGGATCACTTGGGCCCAGGAGTTTGAGGTTGCTGTGAGCTATGATGCCATAGCACTCTACCAGGGTTACAGAAAGAGACTCTGTCTCAAAAATAAATAAAAATAAAGAAGAAAAGAGTTTGAATTTTGAAGAAAGTAGACCTTAAGTTTCCTCACCTCACACATGCACACATGCAAAAGATAACGGTGAGGTGACGGGCATGCTAATTATCTCAACCATGGTAATCATTTTGCAAGGTGTAGACAATTATATATCAAATACACCTTGAATGAATGCAAGTTCTACTTGCTAATGATACCTCAGCAAAGCTGGGAGAAAAAAGAACTTGGGTCTCAGCATCGCAGTGACTCCAGTGACGCATTGGTCCGCTGCACGAACTTAAGGAAGTTACTGACCTCTCCAGATGGGGGTGGGGAGATCACTTCTCCCAGGACGATAGCTCTCTGCCATGTCTGGGGATTAAATAGGACTCTGCACCCACAGATCACCAGGCCAGCCACCAGCAAGGCACATAGCAAACATTTGGATAGCCTCCTTCTTCACCTAATCTCTGCACACATTGGAGTTGACGATCTGTTAAGAGCTCATTTCTGCCAGCTCTGATAGGACTATTAAAGATACCACTTTAAATGTGATTTTAAAATATGCTACTCAGGAAGCTGTAGAGCAGTGGTTCTCAACCTTCCTAATGCCGCAGCCCTTTAATACAGTTCCCATGGGTCACGACCCACAGGTTGAGAACCGCTGCTGTAGAGGGAGGACCACCTGAGCCCAGCTATTCCAGGTTACTATAAACTATGATCGTGCCTTGGCCACTCCAGCCTGGGTGACAAAGCAAGACCCTGTCTCTAATATACACACACACACACACAGAGAGTACCCCAAAAATGTATACGTATTTTAAGAAAGGAAAAAACGTATTAAAATTATAATAATATAAGCTAATAAGGAAAGATGAATACAAGTCACATTGAGCACCACTTATAACTACTGCAGTCAGATATGACTTAAGTATTACAATTTTAAAGTACTTTTTTCCTTTCTTAAAATGTGTATACTTTTTCGGCACCCTCTGAATGTGTATGTACATAATATAAATGTATAGCTTTGCCTGCAATGCTGAGAAAGCAAAAAAAGGCTGCTATTTTGCCTTACATTTTACAATCTAAACCACTCTGCGCAGCTTCCCACGGCCCTACCACCTCCTCATTAAACAGACGTGGCCACACACCCCAATCGTTTAGAGGTGAACCTTTTCCACAGCTGCTTGCTTGTATCACCCCTGGGATAACTTTGAAGAATGCTCTGTCGAAGGGAGCAATTTGCTGGGAAGAGCAGCCCCTCTGCTTTCTGTCCTGGAAGGTTTTTATTACAAACTGCATTTGCATGGGAACAGGATTTGTTCTTGCTTCCGAAGCAGCTCGTGTTTATTATCTGCAAATAAATCCATAATTCTCCCCAGTCACTATGATCAAGTGACATTGGCAGCACAGGGGAGGAGAGGAGGGAGTGCCAGCTTCTGAGTTTGAACGAGAGACTGGATACTGGCTCTTATTGATTTTGGAGGACATCTCTGCTAGAGGAGGTGAAGAAAGGGGATGACTCCTCGAAGGTCTGTTTCGTTTCCGATCAGCAGTGGGAATAGAGGTCTGGGACCTTTTTCACTTGCTGCACCACACCCTAGACCTAGGCCGGGGGAAGGAGGACAGGAAGGGGAGAGATGGGGTGTTAACTGATGTCAGCAATGCGCTTGGCACTGTGACTTTTCAGGGTGATTCTTATGGCAGGAACAAGGGAGGGTGGGAGCAGCCCACCTGGAGGACCACCCAGATGGTTCTGCAATCCCATGGAGCAAGTGGGCTGCTGCAGGAAGAGGGGGCAGCTGAGGAAATCACCATGCCCTGGGAGGAAGAGGGCATGTTTGTAGGAAGCCACAACCATGCAGAGAAAAAGACTGGAGGGCTGTCTGCGGCTTTTTTTTTTTTGAGGCAGAGTCTCACTTTGTTGCCCTCAGCAGAGTGGCATCATAGCTCACAACCTCCTCAAATTCTTAGGCTCAGGTGATTCTTTTGCCTCAGCCTCCCAAGGAACTGGGACTTCTTAGGCACACTGAAGACCACCACAACACCTGACTAGTTTTTTCTATTTTTACACCCAGCTAATTTTTTTCTATTCTTAATAGAAATGGGATTTCACTCTTGCTCAGACTGGTCTTGAACTCCCAAACTCAGGAATCCACCTGCCTCAGCCTCCCAGCGTGCTGGGATTACAGGCATGAGCCACCATGCCCAGCCTCGTTTCTAAATTTTTTGTAGAGACAGGATCTCACCATGTTGCCCAGGCTGGCCTTCATCTGCAGCATTTTTATAGAGGCTACATCTGGGTAAGAGGATCACCCAATATTTGTTTTACTGTGTGGTTTTTGTTTTTGTTTTTCCACTCTGGGCTTTTCCCTGTGTTTTTCAAGTGGTCTTTGTTGAACATGCAATTCTTTGGTAATGAGAAAAACATGTCAATTATTGTTTTGTTTTTAAGAGAAAAGATGTGTTCCTAAGCTCATGGTCACCAGGGAAGTTAGGGTGCATGTGGGGGCTGGGAAGAAGGAAAAGTGAGCACTCTTTGGAAAATGTCTATGAGCTGAAAGACCCAGCACTTTACCCCACACCTCAGAACAAAAATGGTCCACAGCCTCTGTCTCTTCACAGGGTGATGCTATGAACTGAACTTGTTTCCCAAATTCATATGTTGAAGCCCTGATGCCCAATGTTATGGTATTTGAAGGAGGGGACTTGGGGAGGTGATTAGGCCATGAGGGCGGGGCTCTCATAATGGAATTAGTTCCCTTATGAGAACAGTCAGGAGAGAGACAATCTCTCTTCCCTCCATGTGAAGACACAGCAAGAAGGTGTCTGTCTGGAAACCAGGGAGTGAGCCCCCACCAGACACCAGATCTTTGACTTCCCAGCCTCCAGAACCGTAACAAACATGTGTTGTTTAAGCCAGCAAGTCTATGATATTCGATCTCAGCAGCCTGAGCTAAGACAGGTGGCAAAAGTGTGCAAGAAATGACTGCAGCAGGATTGCTGCTCTCCACCTACCAATCGGAATGCACATGATCACAGCTCAGCTCTCCGCGTACCAGTTGCTTTCTGCACACCAGAACCTGGAAACTGCCTGGGGATCTCGTTTAAATGCATATTCTTGGGTCTTCCCCACTCACTGAACTGGAAAATACGGGGTTTGGACCCATCTTCCAGGCTATTCTTAGGGACACTGAGGACCAGCAGAGAGGTAACAGGAGGCAAGGAAACAAGGGATGGTAAAGGACCCATGAGCAAACCGAGCTTGTTGTACAAGGGAAGGGGGTAATTTTTGATTTGTTGGGGCGGGAACACTTTGCTGAGAGCCAAGTGGATGCTGAGCTCGGATGCTTTGGGGATAGACTGACCTGGCCATGCCCCTTACTAACCAGGTGACTTTTGGAGAAGCAATAGTCTGCCTAGCCCTGGTTTCCTTAATTATAGCTGGAGACCTAAAACCCACATGGAAGAATGCTTTTGGAGACTAAATGAGTGTAATTGTGTAGCATTTATACTTATAACCCAATTATCGATGTTTTGAGCCCTTCACAGATAATTATTCTGTCTTTTCCTAGGATTTCTCTTCCCAGAAATATACTGGGAACAACGTAAATGTCCCCAAGGTCCCAAAACGGATAGAATCTGAGTAGAGTTACTTTTACTCCCTGGAGTCCTCACAGGTGGGGTTGGGTCAGAGCTGTCCTTGGCACTGCCCTTCTGCTCCAGCTGCCTCTTCTCCTCCAATGGCCACTGTCATCCAGTTGTCCTCAATTCATTGCTACCTGCTCAGGCCAGACCTCTCACTTAGCTCCTGCAGACCACACGACTCAACTGAGTTCCTGACCCTGGTTAGTGGCTTTGCTCACCTCTCTGTGGTGAGAATAATGGGAGGGAAATTGTAAGGTGGGAATGCAGTTCTCCTGATGGAACCATCACCTTTCTTTGGTTCAGCAAGCACTTTCAGAATCACCCTGGAAGCTTGCTAAAATCTGGGTTCTCCAGCTCCCTCTTCTAGGCTTCTAACTCTATGAGTAGAACCCACAGTCCCAGGAAGCTGGTGGTGAATCTGAAGCCAGAGGCCCAGGGACGACATGGGCAGCCCCAACCCTCCAAAGTTAACATCCACAAGAGTAATTGTATTAGTTCCCTAGGCTGCCATAAGACAGTACCACAAACAGGTGACTCAGAGCAGCAGAAACCCATTCTCTTGCAGTCTGGGGGCCAGACCTCTGAAACTGTGGTGTTAGCAGGCCATGCTCCCTCTGAGGGTTCTCAGGAAGAATCTTTCTTGCTGCTTCTAGCCTCTGCTGTTGACAGCAACCCTTGGCATTCTTTGGCTGGTGGCTGCATCACTCCAGTCTCTGCCTCTGTTGTCACAGCTGTCTCTCCGTGTGTCTGTCCCTGTGTCTGTTTTCCCTTCTTATAAGAACACTAGTCATACTGGATTAGGACCCACCCTCACAAGCTCATCTTAACTCATGAGAGACAAAGGCAGAGACAAGAATAAGCCACAACCTACAGCCGGTCCAGGAAGCCAGGCTATTGCCTTTAGCAATCGGGCCAGCAGGTTTCTTAATTGTTGCCCCCACTTCCAACCAGAGAAAGCAAACATGTCCCCCTAACCAATGACCTGGGATGCCCTGCTCCTAGCTGGCCTGCCTCCAGCCTCCCCAGGCCAACGGCCTCCACTCACCATGAAATGGAGCCCTCCCCTTTTTGCCCTACAAAGCTTCCCCCATTCTTCGGCCTACTTGAGTCTCTTCTAAGTGCAAACGATGGCAGCTGACTCCCATCAAACAGCTTTGGCCTGTTCTCAGTTGGTCTTCATTCATCTCCACCCTTGACTGCATCTGCAGAAACCCTATTTCCAAATAAGCTCACTTTCACAGGAACAGAGCGGGGGTGTGAACTTCAACATATCTTTTGGGGAGGATGCAATACAACCCACAATGGCACCAAAGGCCCTTTCCTTGTCCCACACTCAATTTTCTTTCACACCAAACTACTTTCTAGGTTCCCAGAAGATCCCCCAGTCTACTGTCAGAACACTCAGCACCTGACATTGAAACCATGTCTCCTCCAGCAGAGGCTGTGGACCACTGGGTGGAGTGACGGCTCACTGGCTATGAATTCAGGGCAACCAGCACAGGGCCTGATGTAGACATTACAGGTGCCTAATACTTACCGTATATACTCGAGTATAAGCCAAGTTTTTCGGCACAAAATTTGTGCCGAAAAACCCGAACTCAGCACAAATTTTGTGCCGGAAAAAACTCAGCTTATACTCAAGTATATACAGTATGTGTAGTTAAGCTGCACCACCAAACACATCCTTCCCACTTTGTACACCTGGAAAATTCTCATCCTTTCAGACCTGGCTCCACCATTAGCACCAGAGTCACCTGGTGAAGCTTTCTGACCCTAACCTGTTTTTGTACACTGCTATCTGGTCCACCCCTACAGGGCAGTGAGCTCTCTGAAGTTCAGGGTTGTGTTTTTCCATCTCCGTGTCTCCAGCAAGAAATGCAGGGTCTGAAGCCAAGTAAATGTTCAGGAAGTATTTGTTGCAGGGATGGCCCTGGGACAAAGAGTACCCTTAAACTCGCTCTGCTCCTCCCACATGCACCCACACCACACCCACCCACCTGCTGATGCCTTTTCCCAAATGCACAGGTGCCTCCAGACAGTGCAAGGGCAGCCACACATGCCATCCAAGTCCATCGCTCTCCCCAACTCTTCTAAGTCCGTTATTCTCTCCAACTCTTCTCTTTCCTCCCACTATGTATATTTAACATTTCCCACCTTAAAAAAAAGACTCCTTTGAACCATATGCTTTCCTCTAACCACTGCCATTTCCCTCCTCTTCTCCACCAAGCTGCTGGGGGAACTGCGTCCACTTGCCGGCTCTCCCACCTCTTCATCCTCTCCTCCCTCCTCCCCAACACACTGCCATCTGCCTTCTGCCCACACCACCTTCCAAGGCCCCAAGGACTTCCTGGATGTTAAACCCAACATTCACTTTTCAGTTCTCCTCTGCCGTAACCCTACTTCCTCCACCCTTCCTCCCTGCGGGGCACTCTCTTCTGGATGACGATCAGGCTTCCCTTCCTGCCATTTCTGCCTCTCTGGCTGACATCTCTTAAGTGTCGGCCTTCCCCAGTCCCTCCTCTTCTTCCCTGTGCATTCTCTCTCAGTGACCTCATTTATTCCCTCAATTCCCCCATAGAGAACACCTCCCAAATTTAAATATCTAGCTCAGTCTTTTTCTCCTAAGGTATTTCAACTCGTAGACCAGACTATTTTCCAGGTACTTCTTTAGCGGCCCCATACAGTCTCAATTTCATCAGAACCCACACAGAGCTCACCCTCTCTGCCACAGGGTGCTCTTCCCTTCACTGTCTATCTCTTCTGGGGAGAGGTACCACCCCCACCTAGTCACTGGAGCCAGAATCCAGGAGCCCTCGTCTTCCCCCTCACACCCCCCACTCCCTCCTCCCCTAAATCCAATGAGCCACTAAGTCTCCAGATTCTTCCCTCTTAAATCTTTCATTGATGGCCTTTGTCTCACACCCCTTGCTATAGATCAAACCCTCAACAGCTTTCTCCTGCGTGACTAACAGCCTCTGAACTTGGTCCCCTCTGTCCTCTTTGGCATTGTCCATCTTTGATCTACTCTTCCATACTCAGGCCAGTCATCTCCAAGAAAGAAATTGAACACTTCACACTTCTGCTAAAATCCTCAGAATCCCCTGGCAATCTTTCAGCATAAAATACAAACTAGTAGTGTGGGGGGTGACACTTCTTTAGACTCTGCTCTATCTGCCTCCCTTACTGCGGTGGCCCAGTCACAAGGACTTCTTGCCAGTCACCAGGCACCTCTTTGCCTCTCAGGGTCTTTGGTAATGTTGCATCCTTTATTCAGAACACTTTTTAATTCCTTCTCTCCTCTAAAACCTCCTACTAATTCTTCAAGTCTCAGTTCAGGTAACCCTCACCATGACATCCTCACTATCTCCTCCACCTCCAGCCCAAAGCCTGGCTTGAGGCCCTTCCTCTGTGCTCCCATGGCAGCCTGTGTGTCTGTGTAGTGATGGGAGCGTTTGTCTTATTTGAGTAGGACTAACACAAAGCTGGTGCTCAGCAGACAGATGAGGCAGGGGAAGAAAGCAAGAGAAGGTGTAATCTAGAAGGAAGGTTCAAGAAAGAGTTTCAAGAAGAAAAAAAAAGAAAGAAGTAAGAAGTGGTCAGTTACATCATTTGGTGAAGAAAGACTAATTAACAACCATCGGCCACATGTAGGTGCGCTAAGTGGAGAGAAATCACCTGTCCACATTAAAGGAAGAGACAGGCCTCTTTTCCAGTTGTAGCCCCAATTCCCAGAAAAGGATTATGTTCAGCAGAGGTTAAGTCAGTCCTGAATGAAAAGACAGGCACTGTAGCAATTCCACTCTGCGTGGGACCATTCAGTGGCCACCATTCCTACCACTACCAGATTAACAAATGTGAGCTCCGCAGTTGGCCCCACGTCCCCCTTGAGTGGAGTGCAAATAGTGGGCTGATCTAGAATTGATGACACTTAGCAAGCAAGTCAAGAAGTCCAAAGCCAACCAAGTCAATAATGTTTAGCTGATTAAAAACAAGCCAAAACAGAAAGCACTCACATGCACAAACAAAACAAAACCCAAGTGGCTGTTATCTGGGTAAATATGGCAGATTAGACATATGTGGTTTCCTCCTCTTCTTTGCAGATGTCTCTAAAATGACAGTAGAGAAATTTTTTTTTGAAATTTTTTTATTATTATTAAATCATAACTGTGTACATTAATGCGATCATGGGGCACCATACACTGGTTTTATAGACTGTTTGACACATTTTCATCACACTGGTTAACACAGCCTTCCTGGCATTTTCTTAGTTATTGCGTCCTCTCTGCACTCCCGTGCCCCAGAGTCAGCACTGACCAGCTGCAGTTTAGGCCCTGTC